>PVJO010015754.1:0-44079 GCA_004026905.1 Hystrix cristata
AGTTCTCTATTATTTGGCATTTAAACCTTTTTTAGTCTTTTTCTGTTATAATTAGCTCAACACTGAATAACTTTTTGCAAATGCCACTGTACAATCTTATTTGTAGAATAAAATCTGAGAGTAGAGATAGTAACATAAAGGTTCTGTGCATCTGAATTTGGGTGAGATCTTGCTAAAGGGTCATATCAACTGCACAAAGTGGGCTTGTTCCTACCAGCCAACTGGCAGAAGAAAATGCCTTCCAGATTGCCATCTCCAGACTGCCTTTCAGGTAACAAGCAACACTGGCATTTCAAGCAGTCAGATGGTGGTAGTCCATACAGCCACTGTCACTGGGAAAAAAGTTTATTTCCTTCAACTTTTTTATTGCATGCTTTAAATTTTTCCAATAATATGAGTTAAAATTTAAATTTTATTCCATTAAAAGACTAGCTTTCCTCCTACCTTTCTACTACCCTGTCAACCTACAATCTCTGCTCTACAAATTTTAGTTACAATAGCTGAAGACAGGCAGGCAGTGGGGTGCCTCACCAGGAGCCACAGGTTTGTGTGTGGGTAGCAGGGTGAGGAAAGCAAACACTTTTGACAGTCAGTATGGAAGTAAAGGCTAGGAACTGTTCAATTGTCTGTGTCCCCTGTGTACCTTGTCCGTGAATTTGGCCTGCCTGGTGAAGGGATGTTCTTAGCTCACTTTTCTGTAGTCCCCCAGGATGTGTTCCTTACTGGTTCTGGTTAGAACCAGCCTTATCTGGGTCTGAACAGGGCAAATCAACATGAGCTGTACTTAGTTACTTTAAAATGTATAGTGGCTCATGGAGAACAGAATCTCCTCTAGCTGCCCCCTCCCTGAATTTTATATATGTCACACACACGCGTAGTATATCTATGTATAGTTTGACTTGCACACATGCCTTTCAAGTATTTTTAAGAATTCGTTTCTCTCTACTAGGTTCTTGGAGTGCTCAGTCAAGATGGTATTATGAGATTTGTAAATATACAGACTTGTAAACTTCTCTTTGAAATTGGAAGCCTTGATGACGGAATTAGTTCATCAGTAATTAGCCCACATGGGCGATACATTGCATGTATTATGGAAAATGGAAGTCTGAACATATACTCAGTTCAAGCTTTAACACAAGAAATAAATAAGGTATGTTATTGAGGAAACAACATCAGCTTTTTAAATTTCAATATTATATCATCAAGAATAAAATATTTGTGCTCTATTTGCTAACTTCTTGTAATATACCCATTTTCCGGATTTATTTGTTTTTCTTACTCTCAAAGCCATATTTCCCACTGTTTTTTGCTTTTTTTTTTTTTTTTTTTCCTTGCTCCCTTCCTAAAGGATATCTCTGTTCGGTGTTCCTGTCTTATTCAAGACATTACTCATGATCTTTCCCCAAAGAGGTCTTTAAACCCAGATTCTTAATTTCTGACTCATTCTTTCTTCCCATCTTACAGACTAAAGCTCTGTCACCATTCTTATTCCTTCATTTCCTAAATCTAGTCAATACTAAGGCATATAATTTCTCACATTTGCAATACCTGTATATGTGCTGCGTGTTCTCTGTTTCTGTGATAGCCCTCCTTCTGTTGGTCCTCATGAACTAACTGTTCTTGAATAACAGTAGTGTATTCACTACATCTTCCACAGAACATTTTTCTAAAATAATGCTTTCAGCCAGGTGTGGTGGCACATGCCTGTAAAGACAGCTACTTGAGAAGTAGAGGTGTGGGGATCACTTAACTCACAAGTTGGAGACCTGTCTGGGCAATCTGTTGAGACTCTGTCTCATAAAAACAAAACAAAAAACAAGTATTGTACAGTAATACCTTGGTTCACAAACGCCTCTGTTTGCGAACACTTCAGTTCACAAGCAGAAGCATTTGGCAAAATTTTGCTTCTGTCCATGAACTCTGCATCAGGTGATGAATGGGACCGTGGCCATCTTCCTAGCATGAACACAAATGCAGCCATCTTCCCCAGAATGGTGGAACAAATTAAATTTGTAAACCAAGGTACCACTGCAAAAGTAGAAGAATGCTTTCATGATTATTTCTTAAATAATGCTACTTCATTGGCTTCCTTCCTTTTGCCTGTTGCACGAAGTCCCAACTCTTATATTTGTCTCTCATGCCATCTCTTCACCCATCTAGTAGTCTAACTTATTTCCCCGTACTTATTCTCTCACTATCCGCCATAGATACCTTTCTTATTTCTTCATTTGTTATGTACATTATTTAGTCCATCCAGAATACACCCTCCACCCATCTTCTGTGATTACCTATAGTTCCCCCAGCTAACAGGTTAGATTGTGTGCACCTTTGCTGGTCTGGGATTGTACCTTGGCGGCACTAACAAGGATTTTGATGAGCACCTGGTATAAACCTTTCAGTTTTGCAGAAGAAGTAGTTCACACACCAGCCTAATCACAAAAGTAGTCACAGGTGGGAGTGGGTGTTCTAATTCTTAATCCAGTGCTCTTTTTTAAATGTATTTTCCTTTTTGCTCTCTTTTATCTTTTATACACATAAGTGGTGACTCATTGCAGAAAAAAAATCAAAAGGTACAGCTAAATAGGTAAATAAAAATTGCTTAGTATCTTTACATTCTCAGATATTTCTGATGTATACATTCCTAATCTTTTGTTGTATGTGTGTAAATGTATACATTCACTCATTTGTGGATTTTGTATTTGAGAATTTGCCTACTCATTAAGATTTGTGACCCTAAGATCAATATTGTATACTGCAGATTTATACTAATAAAAATAATGAATGAATGAATGAATGAATGAGTATTTGCAGTGGTTTCACTGTTACTTGCAGACATGGAGTGAAAATTAAGTCACGCTGCCATTATTACTAGCTGAAGTTGAACAGCCAGCCCTTTACTTTCTTGTTTTAACTCTTTTACCATAATTTAGTATCTTTCTCATATCTTTAGTGCCATTTTTTGCATTTTTAGGCTTTCTGTTGCGATTTTACTGTTTAAAATGACCACTGAGCATGGTGCTGAAATACCGTCTTGTGCCCCTAAGCACAAAAAGGCTGAGTTGTACCTTACACTGAAAATATATGTTAGAAAAACTAATTTAGGCATGAATATTACCACAGTTGACTTTCAGTTCAGTGATGATGAATCACCCATTTATATTAAGAAAGATGTCTTCAAACAGAAACACACGTAAAACAAGGTTATGTATTGATCAGTTGATGAAAATATTGTGATTAGAGACCCTCAGGAAAGTAACTGTGTTTTCTCTAGAATCAGTGTTTGAGGCAAGTCTACAGAACTACTGTGCATAACAGAAATCAACTAAATATGTATATGTTTGTTTATAAATATGTGGCTCTTTATATGCGTGTATTTTTCATAAACAAGGATATACTCTGCTGTCTTAATTTATATCACTGTATATTTTTATGTAATTATATATAGTTATGTTTTATGTAATATTTATTAGGTATTAGTTTTTAAAAATCATTAATATATTATCATCTGCTCTAGACAGGTTTAGCTTCTTCAGTCAGTTTTACTAGCTAAGCTTTAAAAGAGGCCAGGAGAGGTCTGAGAAAGGCCGTAGTAACAGTGAGTCATAGTGTCCCTCTGTGCTGATATTTGTTGAGTAAATTGAGATCACCTTGAAAAGAAAAGCTAAATTAGAAGTAGAATTATCTTGGCTGGGAATGTAGCTCAGTGGGAGAGTGCCTGCCTAGCAAGCATTAGGCCCTGGACTCAATTCCCAGCACCACAGTTTTTTTTAAAAGTGAAATAATCTTCATAAACTTTTGGACACATCAGCTGCACTAGCAGTGTCTTTTATAGTTGTTTCAGGCTCCATAAGATGTCCAGCTGTGTATGCACTCTAAATCTTAATTCTTCTGTGTTCCATTCATTCTGAATTTTGTTTTCCTGTTAGAGAATTTCTGATATGGTGCTGATAAAGTAAATGAATTCTTATGTTTGGAAATTTTAATACTACAGAGGTAGATTAAATCAGATTCCACCTCAGGCTCTACCTTTTGGGAGATTATACTATATAGGTCCAGGATAAGGTTCAAGCAGCGGGGAGGACATTAGAATAGAATGTTTTAATAAAAATTTAGAAGACTAGATTGAAGAAAGCAAATAATTCCAGGATATTAAGAATGAATAAAATTTAAATCAGACCACTTTAATTCTATCCCATGAATGAAAAATCATAGAATTTAAGTGGGTGTTGTGCTTTAATTTTATTTAGAGCTCAGAAAGCCCAGGTAACCTTATCTGCTTATTTGCTTTGAATAAGAGAAACCTTTTGATTTCAAAGAGAGTATTATTTATGGAGAAAAATATTCTAGTGAGTCATTTTACATTGAATAAATCAAAGCTGTTTTTTCCCTTTCACTAGACACATAATAATGAGAGTTTGGATTCTAAATTGTTCTGTCTGTACTGCCTTCTTACTCAATTGATGTAGTGAGAAACCAACAGCCATTGCTGTGCAGACGATGATGACCTTTAACCACAGACAGACAGCAAGACTTCCATGCTTCCAGGGGAAAGTCGTTGGCCATTTCCTCTTCCTCAGAGAAATTTCACTTGGACCCAAAGAACGTTTGGGTGCTTTTTTGGCATTCTAGTGGATCATATGCCTAACCATTGTCTTATCTGCCATACATTATCACCATTGTGCTAATTTTATTGTGCAAATCTGAAAATGGTTTGGCACTACATGACTTATGGCCAGCTTTCAAGGAGTAATTAAATTCTACTTATCGCTGTTGTTAAATCATGTATTTTTATTTGTTTTTGAAAGTGATTTACATATATACTTTCCTTTTAGCCTCCTCCTCCTTTGGTGAAAGTAATTGAAGATTTGCCTAAGAATAAACTGAGTTCCAGTGATCTTAAGATGAAAATAATGCCAGGGAGAGTGCAGCGGCCAGCAAAATCTAGAGATGGCAAAATGCAAACTAGAATATTAAAACAAGACCTGACGGGTAGTTTTGAAAATAAAGAGGTGAGAAAATATTACAATTAAATCTATGGTAGTCTCACACATTGCCATAGACTAGTCTTGTGATTTCTAGGCTTTTGTCACTCTTTCTTTTGAGACTTAAAGGAATATGTATGAAGAGAAGAAAATGATAACTGAAATTACAATATAGTTTTGAGCTTTTAACATAAATGTAGTGCATGTTTATGGTTATTCAAAAAGCCAGACAGTACACAATTGCACTGTCCAGTTTACTAGCCACTAGCATGTGGCCAGTGAGTACTTGGTGTGGCTAGTCTGAATTGAGATGAGTTGTAAGTGTACTATACACACACACAGTAAGGAAGTCTAAATACTTAGGAAGAACAAAAAAATGTAAA
This sequence comes from Hystrix cristata, assembly GCA_004026905.1. Lineage (NCBI taxonomy): Eukaryota > Metazoa > Chordata > Mammalia > Rodentia > Hystricidae > Hystrix > Hystrix cristata. The sequence goes on from PVJO010015754.1 coordinate 5,366, forward strand.
ATGTCTAGTAATTATGATTTTATATTGATTGTATGTTGAAATGATATTTTGATTATATTGGGTTAAATTGTATCATTAAACTGAATTCTGCCTGTTTCTCTTTTCTACTGTGAGGAGTAATGTTCCTAGAAATTTCTAAACTGTATTTGTGGCTTCTATTGTATTTCTATTAGACAGTGCTGGTATAGACGGCTATAAAGGGAAAAAATAAAAGCATGCCTTTCTTTCCCTGTTTCCTATTCATTTATTATTGTATGATCTCTGAGGTTACCCTGGAGGTAACCAAGATACTGATAATAGAATTACCTTGGACGGAAGGGATTTCATTGAGTTTTGTTTTCTTTTTTAAATTTTTTATATTTTCCTAATTTTCTGAAAAGCACTTATTACTTTTGAATACAAAGAAAATATTAATAGAAAAGTTACTAATGTTTTCAAGGAATTTTTAAGCGTTTTATTGACAATAAATATACGCAAAGTACACATAAGCATACAGTGAGTTTTCACAAAGAATGTATCCATCTTACCAGCACCCTTATCAAAAAATGGAACATTGTCAGTACCTTCCTACCCCCTTCTACCTCACTGATGATGGCTTTCTTCTGGGAGGAATGGAGCTGCTGGGGATTGAGCTCAGAGGCTTGCTCATACAAGCTGGCATTCTACCACCGAGCTGCACCCTCAGCTCTGGATAGCTACTCTCTTGATAACATTGTAGATTTGTGTGGTAAACACTGTCGGTTTTCCTAAGTGGTTGATTGAAGCAGTTTACATTCTCACCAACAGTATTCAAGACTTCTGGTTGCTCCATATTCTCACCAACTCTTGGTATGTTTTGCAATAGTTTTAATAACCTTTTCTTTAAGCATTTTAAAATTGTGAAACCTGTATATACAGTAGAGTATATAAGGCAGATTATAGTTTAATGAAAAAGTAAAAAATCACATGTATACCCTATGTTGAGTGGCTATAAGACTAGCTTCACATTTGGCACTTCGTTAGGATTCAGCATAGTCATCTTCATAGTTATGATACAGTGAAAGGACACAAAAGAAACTCAGCAAAGGGGACGGGCGTGTGGGGGGAGGCCTGAAGGAAACAACCACAAGCTTCCGAGAGTCTGCTCCCACTGGAATCCCATGAATACATGATTCCTCCCGCAGTGCATTGTGACAACACATGAAAAGAAGCTTTGGCTACAAAAAGGAATTGTTAGGGACTTGGTGCTCAAGGCTTTGACTGGAGGCTGGTTAGGTAGCCAGCCTTTTTAACATGTTTCAAATTCCAGACTCCCAGAGGAAAAGCAAGTGCTTAACACACCTCGTACAAACTACACTGTAGAGTTTAAACATGATCAGCCACTCTTACTGGTTCTGGAGGTGATGGCAACCCTCTACAAATCCAGCTTCTGGAGACCAGCCACAAGTCACCTTACAAGCAGGCTTTCTAAGGGTTGCAGGCCTGGACCTGCCATAGTAATTTCTTCCTGCACATATCCATTTTCATGTTAAGAAACAAGGCATTACCGGAGCCCCCTGCATGTTTATTCCCCATAATATTTTTCTCTCTACCACATAGATGTAATTGTCCTCCCTTGTGTGTCCTTGATTTTCTTTTTCACAGCTTCTTCATATAAGCCTAAGAAAATAATATTTTTAAAAAACCGAATAGTAAAGATAAACCTAAACTGAAAATATTGGGCAGTGTTGCTGCTATTCAATAAGTACTTTTTTTTTTTCCTTGGGGTGCTGGGGATCGAACTCAGGGCTTTACACGTGCTAGGCAAGGGCTCTACCACTGAGCTAAATCCCCAGCCCTGCAATAAATGCTTTAAAGAGAGGATAAACTGAGTACTGTCTGAGCCTTGACCTGGCATCAGATTTCCCAGAAATTTAGAGTCACCTTTTTTGAGAAAATTAAGGACATGATCATAAGTCACTTATCAGTAGTCAGGGTTTCTGGCAGTGTTGTAGTATGGATGAAATCTAGATCTCCTACCGAAAAATAATCAGGGAGTGAGGGAGCTTCTAAGGAACCTGTGGCCCACTCGAAGGAGTAAGTCAATGGTGGAACATCCCTGTGGCGTGAGATGCATGCCCTCAGCTGTCAACATCAGGACATGCAAAGGAAAATAGGACCTTCGTCATCATTAGCTCACCGTCAAGACAAGATTAGGTAAAATTCAGGCCCGATCACCAGAGCATCCTGTCCTTTATCTAAAAAGAGGTTTCAGTGACAGCAGGTGTCTCAGTGTTGATAGCAGTCAGTGTGTCTCTTTCCTGGATCATGTTACTCCAAACTGGACTGGTCGCTCTGTATCTGGTGCATAGCACTCCAATCTTTATTCGCCATCATCTTGTGTTTTCTCTCACACCTTTTTTATATCAGAGTACCCATTTCTTGAGCAAAAAGAGCACTGAAGGACATAGAAAATTTGGTTTTGAGCTTGAAGCCAAGATTTAGCAGATTTGTGGCTGTGAACAAGTTGTGGAACTCTGGCTTTCTCTCTTTTTTCAATAGAGAAGGAAAGAGAACATTCCATCTGTTTCATGTAACTGTTAGCATCAAAAGAGATAATCTATGAAAATACCTTTATAATCTTAAAATATGTTTTGCCATTAAGATGAAAATTAACTTGAAAGTTTTAGATAAAAGGGACTATCATCAAAACCTTATGTCTGTGCAATCAAGGTAAAATGGTGAACTAGATAAGTTTTTCTTCCAGACTGTCCATACTCTCACGCTATGAGTTGTCCAGAATTTTAAGAAAAAGGAAGAGAAAAAGTGTCAGAATGCATTGCTCTTAGTTCAGAGGCAAGCAGATGACAGCCTGTGGCGTCGATCAGGTTATACAAGCCAAGGATAGCTTTTACATTTTAAAATGGTTACATTTTAAATGGTTATTCAAACATCTATACAATATCTTTGATTTTTCTCCTTTGTTCACAAAACCTGAAATGTTTGCTAATGAACTGCTCATAGGAAGAGTTTGCCAAACTCTGGTCTAGAGAAGGTAATGATGTAATGAACTTTAGTTACTTTCTATATACTTAATGTTTAAGAGGGGAGAAAGTGTGTGTGGTATAAAGTCCGGTGGGAGGAATAATATTTCTTATTGTTTGTTGTGTTCTGAAGTTGAAAAGTAACTGGATTACCATGATTATCTTGTTTGAGTTTTACTGATAATGTCTTTTTACAGAATGAGTTGTCAGACGGATTAAACAAAAAGCGCTTACAAGACTTATTAAAAGGCTATGGCGAATATCCAGCAAAGTACAGGTAAAATTTGAATTCTTTTATGTGAAATCTATTTACTCAAATAATTTTTTTTATCCAGAACTATATTTTAATTTCAGGATGTTCATTTGGCGCTCTCTTCTACAACTGCCGGAAAACCATACTGCATTTAGTTGCCTAATAGATAAGGGTACTCATGTGGCATTTCTCAACCTTCAGAAGAAATATCCCATCAAAAGTAGGAAATTACTCAGAGTTCTGCAGAGGTATGTAAAAACAAGGCATATATACATATCTATGTATCTTACATATGAGTATTTATAATTCTTGTTGTATTCTAGAAAATATCAATCTTTTAGGTCATCTAAAAGAACAAAGCAGCAAAGTAAAAAGATCTTTGAATTTGGAGGCTAAAGACCCAGTTTCGAATCCTTGTTTTACCACCTAATAACTATGGGATAGCCCATTTCATTTTACTTCTGTATCTTAATTTCCTTATTTGAAAATAGCACCAATACCTAATACCAGCATCATAAGATTATTGGAATAATTGGGTGAGAATCTCTTAGAATGCTTATAACTAGTGTCCAATTCATAATAAGCACTCAGTAAATGTTAATAATAAAAGCTAATGCTTTAAAGTACTTTTTGTGTGTTAGGCACTACTAAATATACTTTTAAATTATTTTACAGGTAAAGAAACTAAGGCATAGACAGGTTAGGTATTATGATCCAGTCAGTCAAGTGTAGAGGTATATTTAAGCCCCAGCTCCAGAGTCCAATTTTGAAAAATTACTTTTATTATGAAAAATTACGTTCATAAGTAAACTAGAATAGTATAATATGTATCCTCATGCCATCATCTAGCTTTAACAGTTGTCAACTCATGGCTAATCTTGTCACCCCACAACCCTCACCTACCTGCCCACACACTGCTGCATCTCAGCTTCCCCCAGTGACACACCCTGCTAAATGTTTATATATTTATCTCTAAAAGGGAGACCTCTGTTGTCTAACACAAGTAAACCTACTACCAATAACCAAAAAGAGAATTAACAATAATTTTTCAATGTCTTTAAATGTCTTTTCAGCATTTCCATTACTGATTTTTACCTTAGGAAATTTTTTATGGCAAGCTTGTTCAAAACAAGGTTCACATGCTACCTTTGGTTGACATCCTCCTTAAGTCTTATAATCTACAACTCTGACTTCCTCTTTTTTTCTTGACAATTTATTTGTTGAAGAAACCAGGAGTTAATTTACAAAGTTCCATATTCTGAATTTTGCTGATTTATTCCTATGGTATTGTTTACTATGTTTCTTTTTCTCTTGAGTTTACTATGAACTGGTAATTAAAGCTAGGGCCCTGAGCTGATTCATGATTCATGAGCTGCTTTCTCCTTTTGTGTTTGTTTCTTTGTTTTATAAGAAAACGTTATAGGTGGTTTTATTTACTTCTGTTAGGATGTTTATAATTACTGGTTGTCTCTCTTCTAGTGATGTCATTAGCCAGTGATGATCATTGCCTACATCTATTATTTCCTTAGAGATTAGCAAAACCCTGTCAGTCTAGTTCTATCATTCCTTCTCATTTTATGAACTGGAAAATCTCTGTAAAGAAAAACTCTGTTATCAACCATTTGGTTACTCTGAGATATTTTTCACAGAGCAAAGTGTTTTAGTCACTTTCCTATCACTGGGACAAAATACCTGATATCTCAACTTAAATGCACAGCAGTTTATTTGGCTCAGTTTTCACTATATTCAGTCCAAAGTTAGCTGGTTCCAAGGCAAAAACACATGCTGGAAGGGCATAATGAAGGAAAGCTGCTCAACTCATGGCAGCCATGAATCAGAGGGAGAGGGAAAAGTGAAGACACAAATATACCCTTCCAGGTTATGTTCCCAGTGACCCACCTCCAACCAGGCCCCACCTCCTAACAGCACACTTAGCTACTGATTTCGTGAATCCACTGATGCTGATGAGTATAGCACCCCTATGATCCAATTATCTTACAAACACATAAGGGTTTGGGGGGACATTTTAGATCTAAACTTCATAACATTTTACCCCTGGCTCCCAAAAGATTCATATCTATCCTGCTATGCTAAATTCATTTAGTACATCTCTAAAAGTCACCAAAGTCTTAATTCCTGCATTGCTGAAAAGTCCAAAGTCTCCTATAAGACACAAGACAAATTTCTAGCTGTGAGCCCCTATAAAAATTTTAAAAAGGTTCAGTACTTCCACTATACAGTAGCACAGGGTCCCATTTGAAAAGGGACAGCTAGGTATATAAAAAGGAATTGGACCAAAGCAAGGTCAAAACCCAGCAAGGCATACATTAATCCTGTAGTTCCATATCCATCACCCAGGGCAAGTTGTGGTAAGATGTGAACTCCAAAGGGTTTAGGCACCCCCACCCCTCCAGCATTGTTGGTTGTAGTTCACATGAGCTATCTTTTAGGTTGCCTCTGCTCAGTGCCTGTGGCTTACCTTAGCAGATTATCTACTTTCCTGGCATTTCTTAACTTCCTGGGGTCTCCACTGCATCTTGGACTTGACTTTCACATCCTTATCAACTTTTCTTGAGGGGCAAATTGTCTGGCCTCCCAGACCTTCCTTTAAAATCTGTGTGGAAGACTCTCTCATCCACAACTGTTATTACATTCTACATCCCTGCAAAACTAGCACTATTTGCATAATTCCAAGGTCTACGAAAAGCTCAAGCAGTAGCCAGACTCCCTTGGATCATGGCTGCAAAGGCCTCTGAGTATCTGGATGGCTGAACACTGACACAAATCCCAGTTCCGTAGGAGTCACTTCTCAAGCAGGTCTCAGGGACTCTTCTCAAATGAAAACTTTATAGTTTTACACCCTCGAGCCTACAAAGGATAAGGCTTGCTGATTCCTGAGGTGCCTTTAAGCCATCTTATGTATTCTGATGCAGAGTACTTGGCTTAAAACAAAAATTAATCTTTTTAGTAGCTTTGGTCTCAACGTTACAGGGGCTTCCTTTTTGGCCACTAGCAAAATTTTTAAAAGTTTTTAACTCTGCTTTTTAGTCCTGATTTTCACTGTAAATCTGCCTGAAAACAGCTAGCAGTACTCACGCTATAACCCAAATGCTGAGCTGCCTTGAAATTTCCTCTGCCAGATTAATAGTCCACTGTCCTTAATTTCAGTCTCTTACAAAGTCCCGGAATGTGGGTAAAATGAAGACACATTTTCTGCCAGAGTGTCCATGACCTCTAGTCCAACTGCCAATGGATTCCTTGTTCCCAACTGAAATCTCCTGAGACTGGCCTTTGCTGTCTGCATTTCTATTAGCATTCTGGTCTTCTGAGCCCCAGCCAGAATTTCCCATCAATCTCTGCTTGCTCTGCTTAAAACATCCTAAGGCTTTTCTAGCTGGCATCCCCAAACCTTTCCAAACTCCTCTCACAAGCCAGTTCCAAGGGCTTCTGAACCACATGGTCACATATAGTCACGGCAATGATCCCAATTCTGTGGTACCAATTTCTGTATTAGTCACTTTGCCATCAGTGAGACAAAATACACAATACCCACAACTTAGAGGAAGAAAGATTAATTTGGCTGACATTTTGGTTTAGTTCAAAGTCAGCTAGCACACGTGGTAGAAGGACATGGCAGACAAAAACTGCTCATCTCATAGTAGTCAGGAAACAGAGAAAGAAGGTAGGAATGAGCAAAAGAATACGTTCTTCCAGGTCTTGCCCCATGTGACCCACCTACAACCAGGCCTCACCTCCTAACTACGTTTAACTACCGAACTCATCAGTGGATGAATCTACTAATGATTATAGTACCCCCATGATCTAGTTACCTTCCAAATACATGAGACATTTGGGGATGTTTTAGATCTAAACCATAACAGAAAGGCAAGTTAAATACTTGGTACATTTTGGGCTTTTTATTTAGCTGTAGCATTCAGTTATATCCCATAAATTCATGCTGATATAAATAATTGGACAAAGATGTAAGTGGGAGAAGGGGCAGCTCTAGTAAATATAAAAGGAAGTTGAGAAGTAGAAAATCACCATTAGATACTGGAGTAATAATTGTTGCTGAGCACACCCACCAAATGATGCAAAAATTACCAGACAAAAATATCAGGAGTTACAGAATATTTTCAGTATTTCCCCAAATATATATTAATTACAAACAGAAAAATAGTAATATTACAGTGGAGAAACTTGGAGATACCATCTTAACCAGTAGGTATCAATGTGATACATATCACTTTTGGTATTCTTACCAAAAATATGATCTCAGTCTAATCATGAAAAAACAGACAAATGCAGATATCCAGAAGCCCTTGTTACAATATGAATATAAATCTCTACGTTTAAAAAATTGCCATGGTTGGGGATTTAGCCCAGTGGTAGAGTGCTTGCCTAATAAGCACAAGGCCTGAATTCAGTCCCCAGCACTGCCCCACCCCCAAATTTCCAAAACACACATGTAAAACAGAAAATATGTCTAAAACATGAAAAATTAATGACTAGCTTCTTTAATATATGAAGTGCTCATTATAAATAATTATGAAAACGACTGACCAATACAAAATGAATAAAGATTAGGGGCTGGGGAGTTAGCTCAGTGGTTACAGTGCTTGCCTTGCAAGCAGAAGGTCCTGAGTTCAATCCCCAGCACCAAAAAAAAAAAAAAACCAAAATGAATAAAGATTTAACAAACAGTTCACAGCAGTGGAATTTGTTCTTGAACATTAAAAGATGCTATTTAACCTCTCTCATAATAAGAGAAGTTGCATTTCTCACCTAGATTAAGGATTTGAAAGAAATGATTGATAGTAAATTATGTTGCCAAGAGTTTGAGCAAACAGGCATCTCTATACTAATGAAGGAAATGTAAATAGACACTTTCAGGGGAGCATAATTTGGCACTAGCTATTGAAATTACAAACACACACCTCTCCTCCTCTATAAAAACAAAAATCACACTATTTTTTGACTCGGCAAGTCCACTTCTAGGAATTTATCCAAATCTGTGTTGAAGAATGATGTACGTACTTGAAGATAGGTGTATGTTAAGGAAACGAACGTGTATTTGTACAAATCTATCATGTGTGTCTATAAAATGTGAGCATATGGCTTTGCATATACTGAAAATACTATTTCCAAGAGATTATTAGTTACAAAATGCAAGGTACAGAACAGAACATGTTTATGATTTACCTCTGTTTGTGAATTAAAAAAAAAGATTTATACTTTTGTTTATTTGTGTTGAGACAGGGTCTTGCTATGTAGTTTAGGCTGGCCTTAAACTCATTGGGTGGCCTGGGCTGGCCTCGAACTCACAGTGATCTTGCCTCAGCTTCCCGAGTGCTGGGAAAGATGTAGACTTTTAACAATGATTGCTTCTAAGGAGGTAAAGTAGATGATAGGAGCAAGAGGGAGTTTTTACCAAATCTACATTCTGTATTGAATTTCTGTTATGTAAAAGTATTACTTATTCAGATAAATTTTAATAATGTTATTTCCTGGTCTTTTTTCTTTATTTTATTCACAGAACCCTATCTGCTTTAGCTTACTGGTCTGCCATCTTTAGTGACACACCATATCTTCCGCTCTTGACATTTCCATTTGTAAAATTATTCCAGAATAACCAGCTTATTTGTTTTGAAGTTGTTGCTACTCTCATAAGTAAGTAGGTAATTACTACAGAATGAAACCAAGAATGGGTTCTTATACATTGCTCTGAAGTCTTAGCACCTTTGCAACATTTAATAATCCCAGGTTTCTCCTTTTAGGTCAAGAAAGTGTAACACAACCGAGAGTATAAAGTGGATATTTCAAACATTTATATGTAAATCTTTTTACTTATAAGGAAATTTGGACACTTAATTTTAGAAGATAAAAATTTTAGAAGATATTGTTACAGACTAGATTTGGTTAGTGACAAAGACTCAGATTGTTCTCTTACTGCAAGTCAGTTGCTCTTCGTAGGATTGCTCTAAATTTGTGGAGCACTTTGCACGTAGTACCTGTTCTTAGACCCAGCTGTTGGCTGCTATGTGTCCTTATCCTCATCATCTTCTGATAACTTTCCATGTACCAGGCACTAGTCTCAGTGTTTTGCCTCGTTCACCTGGCTGGTCCTCACAACAGTCCATGAAGTAGGACCACGAAGTAGTTACTGTTCCTATTTTATAGATTCAGAGGCAGAGAGAGTTTAAATTACTCAAGGTCAGGTGAGTGATAGAGCAAATGTTTGCACCCAGCAGTCAGACTCCAAGTCTGTTTCCACAAGTTGTGTTTACTGTCCACTGTCTTTATCTGCACTGAAAAGTGAGTCATTGTTTTCATGTTAGTAAAACTACATCCAAATCATAAATGGGTTGGACAAAAATAATTTTACATGTATTTTAAAGCATTTATTATGTTTTTCTTGTACAAGATATCCACTTAAGGAATAATAAAATTCTGAAAAAGAAAACTTAAAAAAGATCTATCTAATATGAATATTTTAATGTATTTCCATACTTTTGTTTTGTTACATTGTACTTGTTTTGATAAGTTTTTACTGACCATTAGAGAAAATATGTAAAAGAAAATTCACCAGTATTTCTTTTCCAGAGCTAATATACTGATACATATGATAATATACTAATGAATTTATTGTAAGAGCATGTCCTCCCAAATCATTAAATATTATTGAAAAACATTTATTGCCTATATAATATAATAATTCATCTTATAAGTATGCTGTAATTTATTCAACTATAAGAATTTTAGTTTTCTAATTTTCCCACGCATTTTAAGCAGGTTATTCTTATTATACTACTTTTTTTAACATGTACATTTCCCTGACTTTTATAAATTTTACAAGAGCTTTTATTGGCCGTGATATTCTATAGTGTGCATGTGTAAGCTTAATCTATTGTTGGACATTAAAATTAATTCAAATCGTACTTTTAAAAATAACAATGTTACAATCAACTTCATATGTAAATATAATAATTGTTACATAGATTCCCAGAACTGCTGCTGTTAGTTTGTAAAACATGAACTTCTCAAAAGCATTGTACTGGTTTACCCTGCCAATAGTACTGTTTTAAGAAGAAAAGAAATACAATAAGAAAGAGACAATTCAATTTTAAAAATGAGAAGAATTTAAGTAGACATTTCTCCATAGAATGTAGGCAAATGACTAATAAGCACATAAAATATACTTGGCATCATTAATCATTAGGGAAATACAAATCAAAGCCACAAGCCAGTGAGATATTACTTCATACCTACTAGAGTGGCTATATTTAAATAAACAAGTGTTGATGACAATGTGAAACTTTCACATATTGCTAGTGGGATGGTGTATGGTACAGCCACTATGGAAGAAAGTTTGGCACTGTGAACAATTTGATGTTTCTTAAAAGAAGTAAAGCAGAATTACCATATTACCCAGCAATTCCAATTCTAGGTATATGCACAGGGGAATTAAAACCAGTGATTCAAACAGGCACTTGTGTGAGAATATTCATATAGCGTTATTATTTCCAAAGGCCATTGTGTTGATAACCCAAGTGGCATTTGTAGGTAAATGGATAAATAAGTGTGGTATATATGATGCAACGAACTTGACTCCAGCTGTCGGGGGAATGAAATTGTAATACATGCTACAACGTGGCTGATGCTTTTAAAAGATGCTTTGTGAAATAAGATGAGAATGCACAAATATGTGGTTTCTCTTCTGTGAAATACCTAAAATAGGTAAATTCATAGACACGGAAAGTAGATTAGAGGTTACTGGGCCTGAGAGAAGTGGGATAGGGGAGTTACTGTTGACTGGGTATAGAACTTCTGTTTGGAGTGATGAAAGAGTTTTGCAAATAGGGGTAATGGTCACATAACATTGTGAGTGTAAGTAATACCTCCAAATTGCACCATTGAAAATGATTAAAATGATAAATTATACATATTTTACCACAAGAAAAGAAACCACATTCTATCTAACTTAGGTAGATATGCAAAACTCTGTTTTTATTTCCAGTAAAATCTTGTTAAAATAGCTAAAATATGATTATATGCTAAGGAAACTCATTTTTCTCTTCTAAAGAAACATACTTGAAATTAAATACTGTTCCTTCCATGATGGTCAGTAAGTATGGATTTTTAGCAAGGATATCAAATTAGTTTTATTTAATAAACATTTACTGAGCTTCAACTAAAGGTTAACACATTAGGGATGTGCTAGTGTTGTGGCTTTCAGGTTTATAGTTCATTTGGAACCTAGAAGAAATTTTGAAGGAAAACAATCACTTCTCTGTTTGATTTGTAAAACACAGAAACCTCCCGCCCATTGTCATTTCTCTTTTCTCTGTTATCAGTCAGTGTGTCTTTATATCCTTTAGCCATACTTTGTTGTAGTGGCACCAAAGTGAAATAAAAGTACTTTTTAAGTGGCATAAGATTACTAAAGAAAGCAGGGTTTCCCTCTTGCTAAGAATCAGTATTCTGTTAATATTAAATGTAGGATCAGAGCTTTGTAAACTTGTAGTGTCTTGTACAAAATGGGTCCTTAGTAAATGCTGCTGAACCCATTTTTCCTTTTAAAATCAGTTTATTTTAAAGCAGCAATTTAAAGTGGTTGAAATATTTCTTTTCAAGCTTAGTCTTTATGACTTAATTATTAGTTCATATTTAAGGGGTCAGTAATAAATGAAATGACAATTCCAGAATGGAAAGTCCTTGTAAATTATATCTAATATAATATTCTGCTAATAAAGCCTTCTTTTCCAAAGAATTTTGAGTGCCAGTATGTCTTAGTTACTTTTCTCTCGTTGCTGAGGCAAAATACCCAACACCCAAAGTCGAAGGGGGAAAGGCTTATTTAGTTCACAGTTTGTAGAGGTTTCAGTTCATAATCAACTGTATCCAGGGCAGGGTGGCCTGGCAGGCAGAAGGCAGCAAGGTGAGCGAGCTTCTTTCTGCCCTTTATATCTTATCTAGGCTGCCAGGCTTAGGGCAGTGCCAAACCAATCAGTAGACTGATTTAGTAATCACACACCCTTAATCCCAGCATCAGACACTCTAGATTCAACCATCTCTGAAAAAGGCCCACCTATGACCACATGAGGTTTTGGGAGGAGATCTAGGCACAATCTATAACACAATATAATGCTTTTAGAGGTTCAGATTTTTTTTTCTTTTTACTTTTTTATTAGTACATGTTTACAGTTCTAGCACTTTACAGTCATCTTTGGGGAGTAGTTACATGTACAAATTACAGCTTTTTTTTTTTTTTTAATAATTCCGTTCCCCGCTGCCTCCCTCCTCTGATTCCCCTATTACCTTTTGCATATTCGTTGATGTTATTTGTCTTAGCTCATGTTACAGCATATGTTTACATTGATTGGAGTTATTAGGATCCTGTAGATGGCACAACTTTATTCCTCTCACTTCCCCTCCCCCTCCTTACCCCATGTTCTTATTTCCTTGGACCATTTCCCTATTGGATGAGATCCATCCCCCTGTCCTTTTCTATCCATCCTTTGTCATATTCTTTGCTTGTATTTTGCCTCACTCAAATGAGCGATACCATACAGTATTTAAGCTTGTGTGTCTGATTTATTTCATTCAGTGTTCTATTTTCCAGGTGCTTCCATTTTCCTACAAATGCCTCAAATTTGTCATTCTTTATACCAGAGTAGTATTCCATTATAGAGAGATACCACATTTTCTTTATCCAGTCATCTGTTGATGGGTATGTAGGCAGCTTCCAGGATTTAGCTATTATGAATTGTGCTACTATAAACATTGGTATGCATGTATCATTGTACTATGATGATTTAAACTCTTTGGGGAAGATACCAAGCAAAGGAATATCTGGGTCGTATGAATTTCTAACTTCATTTCTTTGCGAATTCTACATCCTGATTTCCATAATGGTTGTACTAGTTTTCATTCCCACCAACAGTGTGGGAGGGTTCCTTTTTTGCCACAGCCGTGCCAGCATTTGTTATTGTTTGATTTCTTAATGATTGCCATTCTTTCTGGAGTAAGATGGAATCTTAGCATTGTTTTAATATGCATTTCTCTAATGGCCAGAGATGTTGAGCATTTTTTTCATGTGTTTGTTAACCAATTATATTTCTTCTTCTGTGAAGTGTCTGTTCATTTCTCTAGCCCATTTCTTGACTGGGTCTTTAATTTTAGGTGGTTTAATTTTTTTGAGTGCTTTATATGTTCTAGATATTGGTCCTCTGTCTGACAGGTAACTGGCAAAAATTGTTTCCCATTCTGTAGGTTTTCTTTTCACTTACTGATTGATTCTTTTGCTCTACAGAAGCTTTTTGGTCTGATACAATCCCATTTGTTGAGTCTTGCTGCTATTTCTTATGCAATTGAGGTTCTGTTTAGAAAATCCTTTCGTACCCCTATGTCTTCAAGTGTTTTACCTATTTTATCTTCCAGAAGGTTTAATGTTTTGCTTTTTATGTTTAGATATTTGATTCATTTTGATTTTAATTTAGTACATGGTAAGAGATAAGGGTCTAGATTCATTCTCCTACAAACAGATAACCAGTTTTCCCAACATCACTTATTGAATAGGCTATCTTTCCTCCAGTGTTTGCTTTTGGACCCTTTGTCAAAGATGAAATAGTTGAATATGTCCAGGGAGGTTTCTGTATCCTCTGTTCTGTTCCATTGATTCGCATGTCTGTTTTTGTTCCAGTGCCAGGACATTTTTATCACTATTGCTTTGTAGTATAGCTTGAAGTCTGGTATTGCTATGCTGCCTGCTTTGCTCTTATTGCCCAAAATTACTTTTGCTATTTGGAGTCTCTTTCTGCTTCCACATGAAATTCAGGATTGTTTTTTCTAGATCTATAAAGTATGCTGTTGGTATTTTGATTGGGATTGCATTGAATCTATATAAAAGTTTTGGAAGTATGGCCATTTTGACAACATTGGTTCTGCCTAACCAGGAGCAAGGGACATCTTTCCATTTTCTGCTATCTTCTTCAATCTCCTTCTTCAGAGTTCTTAGTTTTCTTTGTACAGGTCTTTCACTTCCTTAGTAAGGTTAATTCCTAGGTATTTCATTTTTGTGGAAGTGACAGTGAATGATACTGTTTTCAGAATTTCCTTCTCATCCTTTTAATTGTTGGTATACACAAATGCTAAAGATTTTTGTGTGTTGAACTTGTATCCTGCTACTTTGCTGAAATTAGTTACTAATTCTAAGAGTATTTTGGTGGAGTTTTTTGTGTCTTCTATGTAGAATATCATGTCACCTGCAAATAGTGATCATTTGAGTTCTTCCTCTTCCTTTCCTATATGTGTCTCTTTTATTTCTTTCACTTGCCTAATTGCTCTGGCTAATGTTTCAAGTACTGTGTTAAATAACAGAGGTGAAAGTGGGCATTCTTGTTTTGTTCCTGATTTTAGGGGAAATGCTTTTAGTTTTTCCCTGTTTAGTATGATGCTGGCTATTGTCATAGATAGCCTTTATCATGTTCAGGTATGGTCCTTCTGTGCTTGTTTTCTTCAGGATTTTTATCATGAAGGGTATTGGATTTTGTCGAAAGCCTTTTCTGCATCTATTGATATGACCATGTGGTTTTTCACCTTGCTCCTGTTTATGTGATATATTACATTTATAGACTTACATATGTTGAACTATCCTTGCATCTCTGGGATGAAACCTATATGATTGTGATATATGATCCTTTTGATAATGCACTGCATTCTATTTGCTAATATCTTATTGAAGATTTTTGCATTTATGTCACTAAAGAGATTGACCTATGTTCTCTTTTTTAGTTGGGTCTTTATCTGGTTTTGGGATCAGAGTGTTAGTGGCTTCCAAAAAAGAATTTGGGAGCACTCCATCTCTTTCAATTTCTTTGATGAGTTTGAAGAGTATTGGTGATATACATCCTTAAAGGTTTTGTAGAATTCAACCATGAATCCTTCAGGTCCTGGGCTTTTTTTAGTTGGTAGATTCTTTATTACTGAGTCAATTTCATTGCTTGTTACTGGGCTGTTAAGCATATTTATGTCTTCCTGGGTTAGTTTTGGTAGTTTGTGTGTATCTAGGAATCCATCCATTTCATCTAAACTTGCTAATTTGTTGGAATATAGTTTTTCAAAGTAGTTATTATCTTCTGGATTTTGACAGTGTCTGTTGTGATTTTATCTTTATCATTTCTAACCACATTAATATGAGTCTTTTCTCTCTTTTGATGAGTCATGCTAAGGATTTTTCTGTTTATTCTTTTTAAGAACACCTTGTCACAGAGAAGCCTAACTGCTGGAACTCACTGCTCCGCCATCTTGTCCTTGTCCTTTGTTCTTCTTGTTAATGTTCTCTGAGTCTCTCCAGTGTGGCTCTTCCTCTCCTCAGCTGTGTTGGGTCTTCCCGCTCCTTCCTTCTCAGTGGGTCTTTTCCTCAGCTTCTTCAATGTGACTCTTCCTGTAGTCACCCATGTTGAATCTCCTATTCCAGACTTTTGCCTTGTCCAGAAAAAGGTCTGTTGTTTGACTGGCACTTCTGCTGTCCTGTGCAGAGGGGAAGCAATGCAGAACCAGCCCGAAGTTGGTGGCGGCTGAGCCTAGGCATGGATTCCACACTTGTGGACTTGGTCAGGGTCCAGTCCACAGGGCTGAGCTGGATGTTCAGATTTTGGAACATTTCAGACTTTAAGGATGTCACCTGGTAAAGTCTGCAAATATTCCAGTATCTGAAAAACTGAAATTGGAACCACTTCCAACCCCAAACATTTCAAATAGGGGATGCTCAAGCCATATTTAAAAATTAAAAAGTGGAATTTAATAAGCAAAAGAGGTTAAATATAGACTTATTAAGCAAAACAAACTGATGATCTTCGAAGAATTTTTTTGGATGAGCTGACCATCAGAAAACGCTGTTGTCACTGATTGGTTGGTTTTCAAGTAAAGTTTACTGAAACAAAATGTCATTGATCAATTAGATTTAAAACCAGTTTTTGTGATTACCTTGATACTATGATTGTAGTGCAATCAATCTTTTCTAGGAATGGGGACTTTTTAACTGTCATTTAATGGGTAGGGGTACAATCGATACATATTTGTTTTTATGTATTGATATAAATATGTACAAGTACAACTTGGACCATTTTTGGTAAGGTTTTTTTTGTTGTTTTGTTTTTGAGACAGGGTCTTGCTATGTAGCCCAGGCTGGCCTCGAACTCATGGCAATTCTTGTGCCTCAGCCTCCTGAGTGCTGGGATTTGCAAGCATGTGCCACCATGCCCAGGTTCTTAAATTTTTCGAATTTTGATCTCACACAAATTTTAGCAGATTTGAGGGCATTGCCATGTTAATATTGATCATGTTTAATGAAGGCTTGCATACAAACCTTTTTAGAAAGGATCTTTTTGTTAATCAGGAGATCTACAAAACAGAAGTAAACAGGAACCAGAATGTTCTGTAATTAGGATCAAGAATAGTTTGGAAAGTTGTGTTTGTTTGTTTTAATCAACACATTGTCATTTCTGTATACCTAAGGTACTGTATTTTTCTTTTTGGGGAATGAGGGGGTGCTGAGAATCAAACTCAGGGCCTTGTGGTTGCTAGGCAAGCAGTCTACCACTTGAGCTAAATCCCCAGCCTAAGATACTGTATTAATATGATGGAATTTTTTAAATCTCTTGGTCTAGAATTTTTAAATGTGTATTTATTCATGAGGCTACAAAGATTGTAAACATTTAAGAATTACAGAATCTTTTGATAATATAGAAAGATATTTAAGATAAATATTCTTTTCTTCCCTTTGTAGTCAATTGGTGTCAACACTGGTTTGAATACTTTCCTAATCCTCCTATCAATGTTCTTAGTATGATAGAAAATGTTCTGGCGTTTCATGACAAGGAATTACTACAACACTTCATAGATCATGATGTAACCTCCCAGGTAAGAGGTCAGCTTTGTAGAATAGTATAACTTATTTGGGGAGCTAACATTGATTCTGATTTAAATAAAACAGTATTTGCATAAAGGGTATAATAAAAACTATACTGCATTTGAATTTTAACACTATTCCATCCTTTTTTATTAAACTGTCTCCCTGAAAACCTAAAGAAAGGGTCCAAATTAAGCAGTTCTTTTCATAATTGTGTATTTAATGATTTTCATAGCTTAACTCACATACAAGAACATTATCAATGACTCTATTTAGACTTTTTCTTAGAAAAATAAAAAAAGAACAGATTTTCCTTATTTATTTTAGCTATATGCGTGGCCTCTCCTTGAAACTGTGTTCTCAGAAGTACTGACAAGAGAAGAGTGGCTCAAATTGTTTGATAACGTTTTCTCCAACCACCCTTCCTTCCTCCTGATGACTGTGGTAGCCTACAACATCTGTTCCAGAGCTCCTTTGCTCCACTGTACTCTGAAGGAGGATTTTGAGGTAAACACCCCGTTCTTAAAATGAGGGTCTCAAATTCAATTAAAAGTACATTTATTGATTGCATGCCTGTCACACATCAAGCACTGGTACCAAGTGGTGGGAATATGATGGATAACCAGCAGGCCATGTCCCTGACCTTGTCTAGCTCCTGGGCAGTTAAGAAGCAGTTATAGCAAGCCATTAGTCTTAGAGTCTTCGCATCAGATAAGAGTCGTGGTAACTTTGGGGGTTTGCACTTTTCTTTGCCTGTATAAAGGATGTTGGCAGCCTGGGTGGTGGTTTGTTGTGTGCGTGATCTCATCAGTGGCCCTCCTGGTCTGTGCTGGTCTCTATGCTGATGACACGTGCAGAATGGCAGCTCAGAGTCTTGAGGCAAGAGAGATGACTAAAAGAGCTTCAGAACTGGTTTTAAAAGGAAAGGTTTTTTCAGTGGACACAGTGAATTTGTTGAGGTTTCTGTTATGTGTATGTGACTTAATTTGTGATCTGTCAAATTAAACTTCATTTTCAGTTTATGGTCTCATGATAAATACATATATATTTTAAATTTGAGATCTGCGAGCAAAACAAGGTCATGTGGAACTACATTGAGTGTATTAAGGTACTCAAGCCGATTTATTTTCTATTTTGGAATTTGAATTTTTAAAATTCCGTGCAAAAAGCAGTTGCTCCGTTGTCGAGGCATTCTTTTTCTATTGTAATGGAAGCCTTCATTTTAATTAAAATGTAAATAGTTTTTTATTTCAAAATTCCATGAGTGGTTGTTATACTTCATTACAGTTTGAAAATATGAAATTTAACCCTCATTTTAAAACTTGGGTTAATAAAAGCATCAGCGAATTTGCAAAAAAAAAACTTAATAAATTCACGTTTATATTTTGGAACTCTTATTTTAATTCTGCCTCCTAATTGCTTTGTTAGGTAAATGTTGATTTAAATACCGTGTTTTTTGCAGTATTTTTTTCACCATCGGAATAACCTGGATATAAACATCGTGATTAGAGAAGTTTATCGTCTCATAGAGATCACACCTGCTACTATTCATCCAGAAAGTGAGCTGCACGTTTTTGTTGCACTGACAAAAGGGCAGTATCCAGTGTTTAATCAATATCCCAAGTTTATTGTGGACTATCAGACACAGGAGCGAGAAAGAATAAGGAATGATGAATTAGATTACTTGAGAGAGAGGTAATCATGGAATAACTCTTTGATAGAAATGGAATCTGTTGCGAACAATAAACTTTTTAATGAAAAATACTTTTAAATCATTAAACATTTGTGTAAAATCGAAGTTTGAAGGTGGTGGTATCTGGAAGGAAGATTGGCTATTACACATTAATCGGGTGTACATTTTGTGTTTTGATTGTTTTTGGACGATATTACTTAGATTTCTTGTTTGCATTTTCATAACAATAAATACTGTCTCCTTAAGGCAGACAGTTGAAGATATGCAAGCTGAAGTAGACCAGCAAAGAGCTGAAGATGAAGCTTGGTACCAGAAACAAGAACTGCTCCGTAAAGCTGAGGAGACACGAAGAGCATTGCTCTTGCAAGAGGAAGAGAAGATGGTAGAGCAAAGACAGAGGTACGTTTTTACCACCTGGAGGAAATCTAGACACGTCGCTCAGTTGAATTTTTTTTTTTTTTTTTAGTGCTGGAGATCGAACCTGGGGAGAATATTTTTATTTTCTTCTGTTTTCTCACTTAGGAACAGAACTATATGTAGAATTACACTGCTTAATTTCCATTAAGCAAATATTTAAGAATATATAACACTTTCCAAAAAATTGATATATTATAAAGTATAATTGTAAAGCTAAACTGAATATAAGTTTGCACTGATTATTCAGATGTAATATATGATCTAATGTACCTTGAAGGACATTATTTAGAAACACTATAGTAAGGAGAAGATGCTTTGTAATGGAGTGGTGGATAAATCACTTTTAGTAGAGTATAATTTTCTAAATTGTGTTTTAACGGTAACTCTGCGAACTCACAATGGAAACATAAAATATCTCTTTTGCATTTAATATTTTGGAGGCCAAAGGAAGAAGTATTAAATGTTTATTCAAGGAGTTAGGGATTTAGCTCAGTGGCAGAACACTTATCTAGCAAGCACAAGGCCCTGAGTTCCATCCCCAGCACCCCCCAAAAAAATGTTTATTCAGAAGTACATTAATATGAAAATGTTTGAAGTAATTAAAATTACTGGATAAACAACTAGACAAAGCCTAATTTTTGGGAAACTCACTTCTTTAAGTATTGCTTCTTGGGACTTTATGAAACAGATTTCTAGGGTGGATTAAAAGGAATTACAGAATAGGTACACATCATATTTGGTAACCTTGGGGCATTTTTTAGTGTTCTTCCTTCCTATAAAGATATCATTTGTGTTGAAATGATCTGCCTGGTAGACGTTTGAGAAATTTGAGTGTGAAGAGGATGCCAGTTGCATCTGGACCACTTTCCATCTTTATGAGTACAACTTGTACAATAGGGTATCTTTAATTTATGTACTATAAACACAGTCATGTTATAGTAGTACAAGTCAGTTTGGGAAATTATCAAAATAACTAGGAGGCAGAAATTACTGTGCAAAAATTACATCCATAATGGGAAATATTTTATTTTTCTTGATGTATTCTGTATTTAAGACTAGCTGCTGTGAAAAGAGAGCTGAAAATAAAGGAAATACAATTACAGGATGCTGCTAGAAGGCGTTTTCTAAAGCTTCAGCAAGATCAACGTGAAATGGAACTACGAAGACTGGATGATGAAATTGAGAGAAAGGTTTATTTTTTATTTAGTACTCATACATCATCTCCATTTATTCTCATTTAATGTGATGAATACCTTCAAATTAAATACTTTTCTCGGAGTCTGCAATGAATTCTACACAGCCCCTTTAATTTTATTTACTTTAACTCTCAAGTATTCTTTTTCTGGGGCTGGGGATTTAGCTCAGTGGTTAAAGGGCTTGCCTTGCAAGCACAAAGATCCAAGTTCGATCCCCAGCACCAAAAAAAAAAAAAGTATTCTTTTTCTCTTTTGTATTTCATTAATGGTTAAATATTTAAGATGTTCCAGAAAGCTGGCTGTGATGGTACATACCTCTAACCCCAGCAGCTAGGGAGGCAGAGGCAGGAGGATGGCAAGTTTGAAGGCAGTCTAAGCAACTTAGCAAGATCTTGTCTTAAAATTAAAAATGTAAGTTAAAAGGGTTGGAGCTGAGGTGCAGCTCAGTGGTAGAGGACTTGCCTAGGATATGCAAGTCCTGGTTCCCTCCCCAGTAAGGCCAGAAAAGAAAAAAAGAAATACCAGGAAAATTATTCAAGTTAACTATGTCTTTGGTGAGTACCATTCTAAAAATGAAAGTGTTTAAATTCACCATTTTAGGTTAATTGTGGATTAGGGGAAATGTTCTTTTTAATATAAAAATTTACATGTGGGCAGTTTAAGAAGAATTTTTCATACAAAATATGTAGGATTTAAAGTGGGTCATGCTTCTTCATTTCATCTCCAAAGATAAACTGTTTTTTTTTAAAATGGTTAAATCATAGAGTTTTTTGGGTATGTTTCTATAGATAGATGAGTAATTACAATCCTATATTCCTATACGTAAACAAAATAAGATTGTTCTCCCTCTGCCTTTTTTTTTTGTACCAAATTTTTAAAATGATATTGTCAGATATCTTTTCATATTATTGTATGTGTATCTGTTTTTCTTTTTTCTGGTTGCTTAGTATTCTGTGGCCAAGTTTACCATAGTTTAATTCTTTGCTATTGGACATTTGGGTTATTTGCATTGTTTTTCGCAATACAAAGTTATGCTGCATTGTATATTTTCAGTGTAAGAATAGTGTAAACCATTTCAACCATGTAAGCAAGCTGTATACTAGGTTACTCACCTAGACCTCAGGCTAGTTTATTTCAGAGTGCATCAGTCTTAATATTTGCCAGCCTAATAAGTGACAAATAAAATATTTTAACTCCCCTCAATTTTGCTATTGAGGTTGAGTCTCTTCAGTTATCTTTATTTATAGAAGAACTATAAATTCCATATTCATATCATTCTTTTTTGCACCAGGTTAGTCTTTTTTCATAGTGACTTATAGGGGCTCTGTGTCATTTGAGGCATTCTTGTCTAATAGAACTACATCTCAAGCCACATATGTAATTTTAACTTTACTAGTGACCATACTAATAATATCAAAACAGATGAAGATAATTTAATAACATTTTATTCAACTCGCTTATTTGCAGATTATCATTTCAACATGTAATTGGTATAAAAGTACTATTAATGGATTAGTTTACTCTTACGTTATTCAGTACACTAACACTTACAGTGAACCTCAATTTGGACCGGCCACACTTTAAATGTTCAACAGCCACAGGTGGCTCGTGGTTGCCATGCAGTGGAGGTGGGACGTTAGCTCTTTTGTCTGGTGTAAATGTGTTTCCACTGGTCTGTGTTACCTCCTCTTAAGAATTTTAATTGTGTCACTTTTTTGTCTTGCAAAGTATTTTCATTTTTAGATAGTCAACTTTATTAGTTTTTATGACTTCCAAGTTCTGCGTCATATTTAGACAGACTGTCCATTCTGAGGTTATATTGCCATTTACATATATTTTCTTCTAGTTTTATGTTTTCCTAAAGGGATTAGCTAAATCTGGCCACCACCTATTTTATGAGGCTCTTGAACTAGAAGGTTTGAACATTTTAAATGATTTTTTAAAAATCAGGCAGAGCCTTAGCCTGGGGGATGTGGCTTGGTGGTAGGGCCCTTACCTAGCTTATGCAAGACCTTGGGTTTGATCCCTAGTGCCACTACCAAAAAAAAGATACGATAATATTTCATCATGTGAAGACTGTATTGATTTTTTTTTTTTTTTTTTTTTTTTTTTTTTTTTTTTTTTTTTTTTTTTTTTTTTTTTTTTTTGGTGCTGGGGATTGAACTCAGGGCCTTGTGCTTGCAAGGCAAGCACTCTAACCACTGAGCCAAATCCCCAGCCTCTGAATTTTTAAAAATATATGTAAAATGCAAACTGTAGTGTCCATAAGTGAAATTTTACTGGAACATGGTCATACCTATTTGTTTTCATGTTGTTTGTGGTTGCAATAAGTGAGTGACCAGGACAAAAGCTGTATGCCCCACAGAGTCTGAAGTAGTTATTATCTGGCCCTTTACAGAAAACCGTGAAAATCAGATGCAAGAAACTAGTTAGGGACCAAGCTTACTTCTTTCCAAAGGACAAGTCAGTTGTCCCAAAACCATTTGTTGAATATTAGCAAATTCATTTGCCAGGTGGTGACTATAATATGTTAAATTCCCACGTACAATCTCTTCCCACGCTCTCTGTTCCTAAGGCAGTACCACATTGTTTGAATGACAGGAGGTTAGCCCCAGTTTGCCACATTAATTTTTATGAAAAGGAGCATCATATTGGGTGTATAATGCCCATGGTTATTTTTTTAGAAGTATTTCTATTGATGAATTACTAATTTTAACTTTATGAGTTTTACTGTATTTAACAATGTGTATTTAACAGGAAAAAATCAATAAAAGGATATATTGAAATTTTTATATCCTTGAGTAAACATTTATAATAAGAATCAAATTTTTCAACATCAACTGTTTTTTGTTTACAACGTCTAAAAAATAACAACAGAAATAAATTCCTATATGAACTACAATGAAAATACAAATCAAACTCTACAACAAAAATAATCTTTGCACGTTTGGAGATTTAGCTCAGTGGTAGAGTGCTTGCCTAGCAAGCACAAGGCCCTGAGTTCAATCCCCAGCACCGCCCCTCGCAAAAAATAATCTTTGCTTCAATAATCACACCTAAGGCAGTTTTCACAAATGAAAACAGCACGTTCCACACACATGTATCACTTACACTGATAGCATGTGTTTTGGTTTGCTGTCTTTTTTGGTGGGGCATACTTGACATCTCGCTGGTCTTGTCGTTTTGTCAGAATGTTCTTACTATACAGTGTGTACTTAACAGGAACATAAAATATCCGTAAAATAAAGTATTAATCTTTTAATATGTATTGAGTGTGTAGCATAAACATGAACATTTTCAACATTGACTGTTTACAAAACCTAAAAGATAACATCAGAAGTAAATTCCTCTGTGAATTACAGTGAAGACATAAAGAAAGGTCTACCACAGAAATAATCTTTGCTTCAACTGCCACTCCCAAGGCAGTCTTCACACATGACAGCTGCGTGTTCCATACACACGTCTTGCTCACACTGACAGCACATGTGCTTACTTTCCTTTCTGTGTTCTAGGCTGTTCTTGTCACCTCCTATTTTGTCCGGAGCTTCATACTATATTGTACAATGTGCATTCACCAGGAAAATAAGATATCAATAAAATATCAAATATGTAATGAGTGCTTATAATAGACATCAACATTTTCACATCAGCTATCTACTTGCTTACAAAACCTAAAAGATAATATCAGAAATAAATTCCTATGTAAACTACAAGGAAAATACAAACAAAGAGTCTACCACAGTAATAATCTTTGCTTCAGTTGTCACACCCAAGGCAGTCTTCACACATGACAGCTCATGTTCCATACACAAATCACTTGCACTGATAGCACATGTATCTTGTTTTCCTTTCCTTTTTTGTAGGCCAAAGTTGACATCTTTTTGGTTTTCCTGTTGTAGTAGTAGGTCTTTGTGATGTTGCACCTGCCTTTTCACCTGTCAGATTACCAGCGTGCTGCAGAATTTTTTTTTGCATAGTTCCTGGAGCAGAATCATTTTACTCTTCCTCTGTTGTAAGTGATCTCGTGTAAGTTCCAGTCCTGATTGTTTAAGAAAATTTCTCCGTGGTATTTTAGACTTGTTATTTTCTTTGTAAACTATGAAAGTATTTAGGCCACCTGTGTTTAGGATAGAGTAAAACACAGCCATTGGCCAATGCTTTGTGTTTTGAGTGACATCATAGTTGCTGCATAATTCATCAACAACATCTCCTCCACTTTTGGTTTTGTTGTAAAGAGTTACCATCTCCGGATTCAATTTTGTCGCGGCTTCGCTGTCAGTCTTGCCATCGTGGTGCAATGCTGACATCAGCAGTACCACTTTGTTTTGCTTTGCCATATATGAGGCGAATGTTATATGTGTCTGAAATCCAAAGATGGTACTATACAATTCTTTATTTTGAAGTTGCAACGTTTCATTGGAATGAAGCAATTCTTGCAAACATTTCCTATGCTTGTCAAGTTGTAGCAAATGTAACATCAGTTGGTAACTGGTAAACCAGTTGTCAAATGTCATACTCCAGTTACTTTGGGAAATAAGAGCAACAAGTCTGTTTACAACATCATTCGGATTATTACTACACAAATAAGGACGTGGTAGCTGAGTTCCTGGATACATTTCTAAATTGAAAGCATAATATGTCTTCACATCTACCAGGGCATATAGGGCATTTACCAAGAGATTCATCAGTAGCCATGTATTCGGATGGTGTGTAAATTGCCCGATATTTTGCTATAGATCTCTCAAACATTGAGCAGATAGCAGCCAGATTATTGGTTTTCTTCCACTCTTGGTGGATGGTTTTGTCATCAAACCTCAGGCAGTTGTGAAGGAAATAAAATCTCTTCATTGTCATTGTTATTTTACAAACCTCAAGGCCACACCCATCGCTTCTCTGTGAATTTTTCACATTCTTGCGGTTACTGTAAGCCCTGCTAAGTACCGCAGGCCTATGAGTGCTTTCAGTTCAGATAATGAGATGTCACAGTAAATACATTTTTGAGTATGACTATCTGTGCATACAGAATGTTTTACTTCTATTTCAGCTAATTTGTGTGTTTCACTACATCTTGTAGTATATCATCTGTTACAATTTCCAACATTGAATCACAGTGCTGGCATTCTGTCCAGTAAGTTTTACCCCTGCCAAGAACCTAGTTATATTTTTGGACCTCATCCTAACATTGGATTGTTCAGTTTGGGCGTGTATATGTGTGTTTTACCCCATGTGATGCCCCGTGACACACTAAAAATGTAACAGACTATTACGTGGGTATAACATACCTGTTAACACTTCTGCACATGTGCACACACCTTGCTGTTCACCATACCAAGTAGGTTAACATAAAGATCACTTCCCATATCCCCCAACCCCCATGCAGCCTCTGAGACACACAAGTGGCTACTGTTAAGACAAAATAAAAATTTTCAGTAGAAAAATATGGTGTGGGATTGAAAGAGCCAATGTTGTGGGGTGGGGGGTTAGCAATGTTTTACTTTCTAGTGCTAGTTCCCACTCATTAGTTGTCTTCAGTTTTCCTCAAGATTCTGAAATGTTTATCATTTCAAATAGACAGAATTTTACCATTTTCTGTAAATGCTTGCCTCCCCCAGTTAAAATTTTTATTAGGATTCTACTGAATTTATGCATTAATTTAGGGAGTTTCAAACCTAGTTTTGACAAAATAGTATTTTTAGACCTTTTTAATTCATCTGTATTGGAAATCTATTATCACTTTTTGTAGCATAAATGTTTTGTTTAGAGAAAATTTGTTTAGAGCAAATTAATTTTTAATTGATTTTTAAGAATCTGTGATTCTTTATTATTATCTCATGTAGTGAATCAGAGTAATATTTGATTCTAAAAAAGTATGTGTTCTTCCCCACAAGTAATACAGGCTCAGAACTGATGTCTTTATTCCAAAGCCGTTTAAGAAGATTGGGAAAGACGTTCTTTAATCAGAGAACCCTAAAGTCCCTTCAGTGGCACAGTCAGGCCTCTGCCTGCCCCTCTAGCTACCTTTCCTTCAGCTGCCTGTTCTGATATTGCATCTATCTGTCCAACTGCAGAAGCTCCTCTCAGGCTGCAGCAGGAAAAACTGAGTCCAAAGTGCCATGTACATGTGACTGTGGACATCTGCTGGCAGCACGCAGAGTTGATCTGTTTTTGCTCTGTTACTTGGCTGTCTAGATCTCTGAAAATTCATAAGCAAAAGAGTTCTGTAACTGAAATTCCTTAAAAGCATATGCTATGCCAAACCTTTCCTCCACCTGTTAGTATTATCACTACTCTTATTTATAGACTTCAGCCTCCACCCTTTTGCGCTCGCTGCTTTCCCTGTAGCCTCAAGGTGACCTGCTCTGCGTTTCTTGTAGCCCATGGATATGTTTGTGCATCCCACGAGGTTCTCATTTACTGCATCTCATGTTTGGGCAGCATGTCTCTTACTCAACAATGGCTGACCTATCTTGTGAGTGCACATAGTCCTACACTCACTAAATGGGTGCTGAATAAATGCACAAATGAATGGGGGATAGATGGCTGGTGTTGCTTGTTTTTGTTCATTTGGTTATTTTGTTTTGTTTGAACAAATATCATATACTTTTCCCCATCTCTAAAAATAATTATGACTTTAGGCAGCCAAGTATTTAAGATGCTTTCTAAACTTCTCTGGAGAGTGCCTCATCCACTCTCTAGTGCTATAGGAATGAAAAGCTTCCAAATCGTCACATTTTGGAGAACAGTGAACTCTAAGTCTGAGTAAAGCACATGAACAGTTACACAGTCCACAGTAACTTGTGATCTGGAGTTTTTAGTCGTTAATTAGATTTATAAAGAATATAGAAGACTTTTATTAAAGAATATTATCTAAATATTACATATTAATATATTACCAGTTACTCTGATCTCAAAAACTCAGTCCCTATTACTGTAATTACTGGTAGTGGGTTGTTCAGATCATGAAATTACTAAATCCATTAAAAATTGCTTTGTAGGGGCTAGGGATTTAGCTCAGTGGTTAGAGTGCTTGCTTTGCCTGGCACCCAAAAAAAAAAAAATTGCTTTGTAAATTCTTTTTGGTATTCACGATTTGTTGTTTCGGCCATAGGTACAAATGAGAGATCGAGAAATTGCTACCACAGCCAAAGACCTGGAAATGAGACATCTGGAACTTGAATCACGAAAAAGACTTTATGAGAAGGTATAAATCAATTATTTCAATGTAAGAAAAGCAGGATTTATGCAAACCCTTTTTCACTGTATTTATTCATCTTTTTAAATGTTCATTTTAGTTGCTTTTTACACAATATATGGAGTCATCCAGAATTGTAAAGTAGCCAAAATGTCTGAATGTACAGTTTGTTGTAATTTTTTAATTCGTGTTTCTGTAGCAGCTTAGTCTAGTGTCTGAAGCACCAGATGTAAGCCCCAGATTTTGCCTCAGGACCAGTTTACTACATTTTTCTATGTTTATATAATAGTGACAGAGAAATTATCCCAATACAAATACAAATTGATTTGATACAATTCATCAAATTGTACATCAAATTGGATCATCCTTAATCTAAAAACCCCAAGTCTGAAATAATCTGATATCTAAAACTTTTTTAATGCTAACATGATACTCAAAAAGTTTTAAATTTTGGACTAAAGATGCCTGACCTGTACAATCTCTGCAAATATTCCAAAATCCGGAAAACTCACAAATATGAAATACTTCTGGTCTTAAGAATTTCCACTATGATGAATGTTTTCGCTATATACATCTAAAATCACCATTAAATAAAATTTTAAAAAATAAATATAAAAAAAGGAGAAAGTAAATTAAAAAAAAAAAAGAATTTCCAGTAAGTAATACTTACCCAAAATCTTCCAAGGCTCATACGAAGAACCATAAGAAGAACATTTAAGAACCATAAAGTACTTTATGTCTGAATCTTGTGGAATTAAATCAGCAAATATCTGCTTAATATATACAATTCAGTTTATAAATCACCAGGGGAAAACTGATGTGATACTAATTTATATTTGGGAAAAATGCTTTGTTACCCATTTAATGTCAAGACCATAAGTTTTCACTTCCTTCAGCCATCTTAACAGAAGTCAGAGTCAGACTTTGAGTTTTCATGTCTAAGGATACAATCCAACATGGGGTCAGGGCTTTTTTTGCGGGACGGGGTGCTGGGGATCCAACTCAGGGCCTTGTGCTTGCAAGGCAAGCACTCTAATCACTGAGCTAAATCCTCAGCCCGAGTTTTCATATCTAATTTGGATATAATTTTAATTTTTTTAAACTTTTTTCAGTGCTGGAATCAACCACTGAGCTACATCCCTATCCCCTAAAATTATTTTTTTAACAAAAGTATGGAACTAAGCACAAACCAAAGAACCAGTAAATACTAAGCTGCAACCAGATCCCCTTCCATTTATCTTCCTGGACCTTGATTTAATCAATTCTGGTTTTTTGTTTCTGTCTTTCACACATAATCGCCTTCTCTTTGGCATAATACATGCCTTACAAAGATTGATATGAGCTACTTGTATGTGTTTGTCGTGATGTCCCCAAGACTACCCTGAGGTTCACAATTCATTAGGATGAGTAATAGAACTCACAAAAAGCTCCTATCCTTGGTTACACTTTATTACAGTAGAATGATACAGATTCAGATGAACAAAGAGAAAGGGATATAGGGTGGATTTCAGGAGCTTGACGGAGGCGTCCAGTGGTCTTCTCCCAAAGGACTAGTGCAGGCAGCATTTAATTTTCCTTGCTACAGTGTGTGAGAACATGTGCAGAGGATTGCCTGTTGGGCAAGCTCACTCAAGCCTCGTGTCCAGGATCTTGCTGGGAGTCACGTGGGCAAGGAGTGCACATGTGGCTGACCTGAGTTACTTTCTCTCCAGTTTCTCTAGAGGTCAGACTAATCTGGTATAACTGAAGTCCCTAGGAGTACTTAAGAAATTTTATCAGGCAGGGGATGTATTCCAGGTCTCAGAGGCCATCGCCCAGGAGCTAGTCAGGGGCAGCTCTTGTCTTTGGAGTATGCAGGATTTGAGTGACTCAGGATTACTGATTTAACTCTTCACTGCACAGTGCCTGCTGCGTGGTGTGTGCTGAATGGACACTGGTCTCCCCCCCTTCACCCTGCCTAAAACCAGCAGACAGCTTCTCTTACCCTCGTGCTTCTTCCTGTCGCCCTCTTGCTTCGTCCCTCCTTGCTGTTGTCAGAGTCCCACCGTTTCCTCCCAGTCCTTAATCTCTATGTGTATACGTTTTACCTCTTTGTAAATTTGCTAGATTTCATGTTCTGCTTTTCCTTCTCACTAAAATTCTTTTTCCAAACTGCCACATAGATACATAGTTGTCATTTGTAGTAGCTATTGATGAATTGTAACTTATTTAATAACTTTTTTCTGTTAGATGTGTATGTGGTTTACAGTTTCTGGCAATAAACATCTTCACATATATATTTTTCAGTATATAATTGACAAATATTTTAAATTTTAGCTAATTATAAAGGTAATTAAGTTGCCTGTAGATAATTAGGAAAGTAGAAAAAAAAATCTCAAGAAATAACAACTGCTAACATTATTAGTGGTAATGAGATTATTAGCTACGTAAAATTTATATTTTGCTTTAAGTTCTATTTTTTATTAGTACATGTTTACAGTACATAATGATTACATTCCTTGTGGAGAGTTGGTACATGTACATAGCATGTCTCAATTCTTTTTTTATCCCCTATCCCTCTCCATCTCTTGATCCCCTTCTCTGAGAAGGATGTGTCTCCCTACTCCCTATTATCTGTCTTTTATTTTGCTGTTTATATTTCAGATTTCTCATATAAGAGGAAACCATGCAATATTTAAGCTTATGTTTCTGATTTATTTCAGTTAACATTATGGTGTCAAGGTGCATCCATTTTCCCCCGGTAATTCGAGTTTATCCTTTTTCAGGCAGAGTAGTACTCCATTGTGTAAATATCATCTGTTCTATTCATCTGTTGATGGACATACAGGTTGCTTCCAAGATTTAGCTTTTAAGCTGGGTATGGTAGTGCATGCTTATAATCCCAGCCCGTGGGAGGCTGAAGCAGGAGGATTGCTAGGAGTTTAAGACCACCCTGCATTACGAAGGGAGCTCAAGGGCAGCCTGAACTACAGAGACCCTGTCTCAAGAAACAAAACCAAGATTTAGCTATTATAAATTGTGCTGTGGTAAACATGGAAATGCATGTATCACCATAATATGATGTCTTTAACTCTTTGGGGAAGATACCTGGAAAGGGAATACCTAGGTCAAATGGAATTTCAACTTTTACCTTTTTTGAGAAATTTCCATTCTGATTTTCATAGTAGTTGTACTAGTTTACATTCCCAACAATGCGGGGGGTTCCTTTTTCCCCCGCAACCTCTCCAGCATTTGGTATTACTTGATTTCTTGATAATAGCTATTCTCTCTGGGGTAAGATAAAATCTCAGTGTTGTCTTAATTTGCATTTCTCTAATGGCCAAAAATGTTGAACCTTTTTTTCATGTGTTTATTGGCCATTAGTACTTCTGAGAGGTGTCTATTCATTTTAGTTGCCCATTTTTTTGATTGGATCTTTTGTTTGGGGGGGGATCTAATTTTTTTTTAATTATTTATATATTTTACAAATTTGTCTTCTGCCCAGTGAATAACTGGTAAAATTTTTTTTTACCAATTCTCTAGCTGTCTGTTCATTCTGTTGTTTGTTATGCAGCTTTTAAATTTGATATGATCCTATTTGTTGATTCTTGGTACTATTTTTTGTGCCATTGGGGTTCTGTCCAGAAATTCCATGCCTATGCCTATGTCTTCAAGAGTTTGACCTATTTTATCTTCCAGCAGATTAAATGTTTCTAACATTTAGTTCTTTGATCCATATTGATCTTAGTTTAATACATGGTCTGGATACAGTTTTCTGCATGTGATAGCCAGTTTCCCAGCACCATTTATTAAAGAGGCTGTCTTTCCTCCATCATATGTTTTTGGCCCCTTTGTCAAAGATCAAATAGCTGAATATTCCTGCAGTTGTTTCTGCATCCTCTATGCTGTTCTGTAGATCCATTTGTGTATTTTTGTACCAGTACCATACTGTTTTTATACTGTAGCTTTGTAATATAACGTCAGATCTACGATTGAGATGCCTCCTGCTTTGCTCTTGTTACCCAAGCTTGCTTTTGTTATTCTGGGTCTCTTCTGGTTCCATATGAATTTTTCAATTGTTTTCTCTAGTTCTATGAGGAATGCTGTTGGTATTTTGATTGTGATTACATTAAATCTGTGTATCAGTTTTGGAAGTGTGGCCATTTTGACTATATTGGCTCTGCCTATCCTGGAACAGGAGTTATCTTTCCATTTTCTGATGTCCTCTTTGATCTCCTTTTGCAGAGTACTTCATTGTAGAGGTCTTTTACTTCCTGCTTAGATTAATTCCTAAGTATTTAATGTTTCTTGATGCTTTTATGGATGGTATTGTTTTTCTTGTTTCTTTCTCAGTGAGTTCATTATTAATGTGTGGTAGGAGAACTATTGATTTTCGTGTGTTGATTTTGTATCCTAATATGTTACTGAATTTAGGAGTCTTTTGGTAGAATTTTTTGAGTCTTCAATGTAGAGGATCATGTTGTCTGCAAATGATGATGATTTGACTTCTCCCTTTCCTTTATCGTCCCTTTATCCCTTTTATTTCTTTCTCTTGCCTGATTGCTCTGGCTTATGTTTCCAGTACTGTAATTGAACAGGAGTGATGATAGGAGATATGCTTGTCTTACTTCTGATTTTAGAGAGAAAGATTTTGGTTCTTCCCCATTTAATATGATGTTGGTTGGTCAAAAATGGCTTAGATAAGGTCCCACACTAGCTATTTACTTTAGGGTTTTTATCATGAATGGATGTTGGATTTTGTCAAGCTTTTTCTGTATCTGTTGAGGTGATCATATGATTTTTGTCCTTGCTTCTGTTCATGTGATGGATTACATTTATTGATTGGCATATATTGATCCACCCTTGCTGCTTGGGATGAAGCCTACTTGTTAGTGATATATGATCTTTTTAATGATATTTTGCATTCTGTTTGCCAGTATCTTGTTGAGGATTTTTGCATCTGTGTTCATTAGAGATTGGCTTGTAGTTCTCTTTTGGTTGGGTCCTTGTCTGATTTAGGAACCAGGGTAATGGTAGCTCCCAGGAATGAATTTGGGAGTACTCCTTCCCTTTCAATTTCATTAAAAAGCCTGAGGATTATTGGTGTTAGATTGTCCCTGAAGGTCTTGTAGAATTGAGCAGTGAATCCATCAGGACCAGGGCTTTTTTTAGTTGGTAGGTTTTTTATTACCGCTTCAATTTCATTGCCTGTTACTAGATTATTTAGGATTTTTATATCATGTTGGTTCAGTTTTGATAGTTCATGTATCTAGAACTCTATCCATTTCTTCTGAATTCTCAAATTTATTGGTGTGTAGGTTTGCAAAGTAGTTGCTAATAATCTTCTAAATTTTGGCAGTATCTATTGTGGTTTTGCCTTTTTCATTTCTAATTGCATTGATTTGGGTCTTTTCTTTCCTTTTTTGGTAAGATTGGCGTTTGTCTATTTTGTCGATTCTTTTGAAGAACCAGCTCTTTAATTCATTGCTTCCGTTTCTTTTTCTTTATTTATTTTTAAAATTTTGAGACAGGGTCTTGTTGTGTAGTTTAGGCTGGCCTTGAACTCACTATATATAGCCCAGGCTGGCCTCAAACTCTACATGATCCTCCTCCCTCAGCTTCTCAATTCCTGGGATTGCACGTGTACACCACCATGCTTGGTGATTCATTGGTTCTTCGATTTTTTTTTTTTTTTACTCTTAATTTCATTGATTCTGTTCTGATCTTTATAATTTCCTTCCATGTACTAACTTTGGATTGGGATTGTTCTTGTTTTTCCAGCCCCTTGTGGTGTATCGTTAGGTTATTTGGGCTCTGTTTATAGCATTCACAGCTATCAATTTGCCTCTTATGACTGCTTTCATTGTGTCCTCTAAGTCCTGGTATGTTGTACTAGCATTATTGTTTCATTCTAGGAACTGTCTTATTTCTTCCTTGACTTTTTCTGTGACCCATTGATTATTCAAGAGTGTGTTGTTTGATTTCCATGCTTGTTTTTGTGTGTGTGTGTGTGTGTGTGTGTGTGTGTGCGCGCGCGTGTGTGCTGGGGATCGAACTGAGGGCTCATGGTTGCAAGATTTCCATGCTTTTGCATTCACTGAAGTATGCTTTATTGGCTAGTATGTGGTCTGTTTTGGAGATGGTTCCATGTGCTGCTGAGAAGGATATGTGTTCTGTTGTTAAGTGGAATACTGTGTAGATATATATTAAGTCCTTTTGTTCAAAAGTTTGGTTAAACTCTGATATTTCTTCGTTGATTTTGTGTTTAGTTGATCTGTTTGTGACATGGGGTATTGAGGTCTCTCACTGTATGTGTTGATATTTTTCTCATCTTTCTGTCCAGTAGTGTTAGTTTTATGAAGTTGGGTCTGCCATTGTTCAGTGCATATATGTTTATAATTGTTATCTCTTCCTGTTGAATTGTTCCCTTAACTAATATGTAGTGACTTTCTTTGCCTCTTTTGGTCAGTTTTGGCTTTATGCCCACTTTATCTGAAAGAAAAGATAACTACAGTACTTTTGCTTGTATTCGAGTTCCTATTGTATGGAATATTGTTTTCTATCCTTTGATTTTTAGTCTTTGAATTTCTTTTTGGGTTAAACATGTTTCTTGTATATAGCATACCATTGGATTTTTGTTTCTTGATCCATTCTGCTAATCTGTTTCTTTTGATTGAGGAATTGAGACTATCACATTAATAATTAATACTGAAATGTATCAACTTATTTCTGTCATTGCATTATTTTCCTGTGACTGATTCTCTTCTTTTCCTTTCTGTTTAACTGCTCACCCTACCTGTTGTATTGATTCTGTTAGACCTTTTGGCAGTGTTCACTTCAGGATCTCTTTCTAGGATATCCTTGAGTTTTGGGAGTGCTGGTTTGGTTATCATGAATTTCTTTATGTGTTCTTTATCATGGAAGTATCTTATTTCTCCATCAGTTTTAAAAGATAGTTTTGCAGGATATATCAGTGTGAGTTGGAAGTTGTTTTCTTTTAGGGCTTGAAAAACTTCACTTAAAGCTCTCTTGGCCATTAGGATTTGTGTTGAGAAGTCTGCTGTAATTCTAATGGGTTTGCCTTGTCGCTTTTGTCTAACAGCTTTTAAGATTCTCTTCTTGTCTTGGACTTCTGGGATTTTGCCTGCAGTGTGTAATGAAGAGGTTCTTTTCTGATCATGGCTACATGGGGTTCTGGTATGCCTTACTCATCTGTATGATAAATTCTTTTTCTATATCTGAAAAGTTTTCTGCTATTATATCTGTAAGAGAGTTCTTTTTAATATCATTTGTGCGATCTTCTGATTTTTCACTAATTCCAGTTAATCTTAGATTAGTCTTTGCATCATCTAGCAGTTGTTGGATGGATTTTCCCAAACACTGCGTGGCACAGTGTACAGCCCACTCACTACGATGGCTATGGTTCAGAGGGCGAAGACAACAGGAACAGACACTGGGTCCCAGTTACCATCCTCGACAAGCTAACAGTTGAGGGTCTCACTGTAGCCCAGTGTATTAGTTACCTTTCTAGAGCCAATGGTTTGTTTGCAAGAGAGCAGATTTAATACAGGACATTTACAAGTTAAAACATTCACCTATAAACCAAATGCAAGAAGAGTGCCGAATGTCTGTGTATGCACTAGAGACCCAAAAGATCCAACCAAGGGCTGGGAGCCCACAGCACTGTCCCGTGTACATCCACGTCTGCAGATAATGACTGAAGAAATCTTTACTGGAACCAGGATACGATGCTTGCAGCAGAGATGAAGACCAGAGCTCCCCCGAAGCAACAGCAGCCATCCTCGATGACAGCAAGGCCCTGAGCTCCTTCTTCAACAGAACAGCCAAGTCACCTTCAGAAGAACCAGCCCCAGCAGAGCTTCTCCTGGGAAACAGCCGGCAACTATCTTCTGCTCCTGTTCTCCTTTATGCTGCATCAGCAACAATCCTCAGGTGGATCCTCTATGCCCAGAACCCACCAACGCAGTCCAGCTGGGTGTTCTGACTCAAGTTGCCCACAGTAATAAGTCCACCACACCCAGGTGGGCTTCAAACCCATGTTCCTCCTGCTTCACCTTCCTGAGGTGTTAGGATTACAGGTATGTGCCACCACACCTGCTTCAATTAACATTTTTGAACTTCCATTTATGAGTGAGAATCACTGCAGTAAGTCCCTAACTTATAAACATTCAAGTTGTGAGCTTTCACAGATATGAACACACCTCAAATTACAAACATTCATAGATGCAAACAAATCATGGAAATAGCTCATGTGTCTGCCAGACATTGTCACAGTTGTGCTACTGTGCACTTACTGTACAGTGGGATAGTGTATAGTAGTACAGTGCTCAGGCAGAGTCCAGGATGTCTGGAAGAAAGAGGAAAAGCAGTGATGATATGGAAGGGACTGCCAGGAAGCACAAAGCAATAACCATGGGAACAAAAATGAAACTAATTGAGAGGCCGAACTGAGTTGAAAAGATGGTAGACATCACTCATTCTTATACATGAATCATTCAACTATTGGCACAGTTCTAAAGAACAAGGACAAGATCATGGAACATATGAAGTCTGCTGTGCCAATGATGTCAACAATAATATCCAAAAAGCATGGTGCAGTGATAGAGAAGATGGATAAACTTCTCAGTGTGTGGATGCAGCATCAGCATCAAGTCTCACTCAGCTTAATGCTTATTCAAGAAAAAACTAAAAGCCTATTTGAAGATTTGAAGAAGAACTAAGGCGAACAGGGTGCATCTTTTACTGCCAGCCATGGATGGTTTAGCAGGTTCAAGGCTAGAGCCACCCTTCACAATGTAAGAGTAAGTTTACCAAAACCCCAAAGTGGAGTTGAGTGGTGAGGCTGCGAGTGCAGAAACCAGAGCTGCCCAAGGATTTCCAGCAGCACTTAGAGAAATTACCGATGAAGGTGCTCATTTACCCACAACAGGTTTTTAACGTCAGTGAGCTTACTAATGACCTGATAGAATTACAGGCCCAGTGAAAAGATGAAGAGAGCCAAGAGGAAGATGTAGCTCAAAGAGATGGAAGAGGAAGCCAAGAGGAAGTTGTAGCTCAAAGAGATTCACAACACAGGAAATGGCAAGGGAATTTTCTTCACTTGAAGAGGCACTGGTAGTTTCTGAGGCACAAGACCCCAGCATAAAACAGCACATAAAAGTTGCAGCAGCTGTTTAGAATGCCATCCAGTTCTACAGGGTCATCTACGGTATGATGAGAAAGAGCTACTCCTCAGACATCACTGGATCTTTTTTCAAAAGGATAGACAGAATTGAATCCATTAAAAAACCTGTGTGATGAACATCAGGTGTGAGCAAAATTCCATCTTGCCCTCCATTTCCTGTTGCTGGTGATCTTTCAGTTCCACCATCTCCCACCTACCCTCCATTCTACAATGAGTAACTCTTCTTGTCAGTTTACTCCATGAGATCCCCTAGATGCCAGTTGTTGTATTATACTGTACCACCATTTTAAGGTAACTGTAAAACTAAAAATAGTTTGTTACAGTAAAAAAAAAAGGAGGGGCTGGGGATTTAGCTCAAGTGGTAGAGTCCTTGCATAGCAAGCGCAAGGCCCTGCATTCTATCCCCAGCACCAAAAAAATAAATAAATAAATAAATAAATAAATAAAAAAACAATGAATAGGAGAGAGGAATTGGTTCCATTAAGAAACATTCCTCTGGTCGCCCCACCCAGCAGCTAATGCTCCCTGGATCGTGGTGGGAGCTGCTAGTATTGCCGCCTGTCTCACGATGGCTTGGGTCTGGACTGTGCCACTACCTCTAGGGAGACGTGGGTTGTTGGAGCCTCTTTAGTGTTGGCGTTTGGGCCGCAGGCATCTTGGCGGCAGCGGGAGGACAGAACCTCTGGATGGACTCTTCTGGGAAGTTTTGCTAGTTTGCAGCAGCTGGACAGTGTCTGTCAAAATAGTTGTGACATCATTTCTCTGTGGTGACAGAGACTCATCTCCAAAATCTTTATAGAAAAAGCACCTGGATCCCAGTCTTTCAGTGGCTTCAAGACAACCAGAAGTGCCTGCTCTTGGGCCTAGCGGGCCTCTAGGCAAGATGTCCCTGCCCATCGGGATGTGCCGCCAGGCCTTCAGCTATAATGATGCCCTGGAGGACCCTGCACCCATGACCCCTCCTCCAGCGGACAGGGGCAGCATCCCCTGGAAGCCAGTGATTCCTGAGCGCAAGTATCAGCACCTCGCTAAGGCAGAGGAAGGAGAGCCGGTGTACCCACCGCTGCTGTGACCCTGGCAACGGCCACTGATGGTGCGGACAAGGTCCTGGTGGTGAAGGCTAAAGCTACCCATGTCTTCATGAGTTCTCTGATCACAAAACAAACCCAGGAGAGTATTCAGCGTTTTGCGCAACAGGCAGGGCTGAGAGATGCTGGCTACACACCACACAAGGGCCTCATTACCGAGGAGACCAGGTATCTCTGAGTGGCAGAAGCACTCCACAAACTAAAGCTGCAGAGTGGAGAAATAACAAGAGAGGCAGCCTGCGTCCGCCCAGTCCAGCCCAAGCAGCTGTCCTCATTCTTTCCCAAAGCACAGGTCCAGAGGCTGGTTCACTTCTGGTTCTTCCACAGCCTTACCTGGCCCAAATCCTAGGACCATGGATCCTGGAAGCGGGGACAAGGATAGAACTTCATTAGATAAATGGAACGTCTTTGGACCAAGACCCCTCCAGAAGGCTGATTCTAGAGGTTTTGCCTTCTAGGCCTACAAAGGAGCCCAGAAGCCCTCTCCCATGGAGCTGATCCATGCCCAGGCCACCCGAATGGCTGAAGATCCAGCAACCTTCAGGCCACCCAGGATGGACATCCCAGTGATAGAAACGAAGAGACTACCACCGCAGACCCATAATCTCAAACCACGTGACTTGGATTTGCCTCCCCACTCCCCCCCGGGTTCTAAAGGGTTTTCTGTCCCAAGGACTCTGGGTAGAGGGTTTCTTGTGTCCCACTTCCCTTGGCTCTGAAATAGGAATGGTGTATTTTTAAATCTCTTAAACAGAGGTTATAGCTGGAAACACAATT
>PVJO010015755.1:0-44119 GCA_004026905.1 Hystrix cristata
GTGATGTCTCATTGATGTTGATGACCTTGTGAGATTGTCGCAGGCTGGAGCTGAGGGTCCCCGAGGTGGAAATAAGGAACTTAACCCGCCCCTTTTAACATAAGTATGCTGCTTTTCTGCAGTTCTTCTTTAAAGTACAGTTTTTAAAAATCTTGCTGGGCATTGCTGCACACGCCTGTAGGCTGAGGCAGGAGGATTGCTGCAAGTTCAAGGCCAACCTGTGCTACATAGTGAGTTCCAGTCCCGCCTGCACTACAAAGCGAGCCCCTGTCTCAAAAAATAAAATAATATAAAATAAAATAAAAATCTTGATTTCCTTGTCTCCTTTCTACCTAACTTCATTTCTTCTATCCTACTTCAAAATGAGCTCTCTCTACTGGGGCTCAGTGATCCCCTGCTTGCTTTGGAGAAGGAATGGGATCCCTGATTATACAGGGATTATACAACCAAACCCATCTACACTTGGAGTTAGCCCAAGTCCAGCCCTCTCAGCTTACACAGACCTCAGCCTGGCTGGAGAGCTCCACGCAGTCTATGGCTACGGCTGCGGGACTTCCTGGCCTGAGGAGGGAAGGGAGCGGGCTCAGGGAAGGACAGAGGTGCCCCCCCCGCCACAGGGGTCTTGCCTTCTCCACTTGTGATTGTTCAGGCTCAGGCTCTCCAGACCCAAAAGGCCCCCTTTCCTGGAATACAAGACACTCCTTATTTCCCCCACCTCCAATTTACTTCCTTGCCCGATGACTTGCTAGGAGAACACCCCTTCCTGGCAGCAAGAAAAGCTCACCTGTACCACCTTAGAGTACATTCTGGCCTGAGCAGTTCCAATTTAAGGAATCAGTAAAGACCTTCAGTAGCTGACATGACCTTTAAGTATTCTGGAAATGAGCTCTCATGGATTAAGAAAAACACATACCATGCCAGGCACTGAGGCTGGAGATGGAGAGGTGCCCGGGGGCAACCATGCTAGGTAGAGCTGGGCATCACAGCAAGGGTGGGAAGGCAGTCAGAGGCATCAGAGGCTCTGGAGGCTCCACGCCTACACGCATGCTTGCACGTGATTGCCAACATTTATTTATTTATGCTGCGCTGGGGATGGAACCCAGGGCCTCATGCATGCTAGGTACACACATCCCCAGCCTGTGCGGTAAGTATCAGGCAGGTAGCATAGCACCCTAGCACCCTCCAAGCACATGGCAAAAGCAGCCACAGAGGGGATTCCAGCTCCCCGCTCTGGCGGTGGGACGGAGACATACACTGTACCTCTCCAAGCCTCACCGTCCCTTGTATCTCGTGAGGACAATGTTGAATCAGTCTGTGCAAAGCCGTGGAATGAGCTTGCAGCCTTCCTGTCTGCCTTCCGCTGGGAGCCATGTGTTTCCCTGCTCCGTGGGACCAAATCAGTTGGCGCTCTTGTCCCTTGTCTGCTGCTGAAGCCTGCAGAGAAAAGGGACCGTGCAGAGGGAAGCTTGTAGGTCTGTCCCTGCAAAGTCTTCTGAGACTTGAGGCGAAGTCAGAAATAAGAAACAGGGGTGCTTCCCCCCAACCAGCTGCCATCCCAGGGCACCCAGCCTAAGGCCAGCTACATTTGCATGTTATTAGCATAAATCTGCATGTTCTAGCTATTCCTAGTGTGTCTTGTAGTCGTATACTGTGCTCAGGGAGCTCTGCGTTCAAGGGGCATCAGCACAGTGCTGGCTTCGTGACCAGAGGATACCCAAAGCCCTTCCCCACCCCAGCAGAAAGCATCTCCCCTGGACCTGCCCCCCACTGTCCCCAGTGCTCCTCGGGAGCTACCGCCTGTTGCCTTTGGTGGCTCCCAGCAGAAGTAGTGCTAACTTGGAAAGGCTGGGCCGTGGCACCTCCAGTGCTCTAAGCAGCCCTACCTTAGCCCAATAAGAAGCTTAGTCATCAAGCAGAATTTAGGGACATCTAACCCAGGATCAATCGACAAGACGACCTCACTTGTGCGTGAGGTGAAAGCCTGGGTTTGGGAAAGAGGTGGGTGGGACCTGGAGTCCCACCATGGTCTGTGCCCTCATTCCCAAAGTCAGCTGCAGAGACTTCAGATTCCTCACGCTATTGGAGGGCCCTCATTTTACATCAGAGGAAATGGAGGCATTAGGCTCAGAAAATGATACCTCTAAGGACTGGCACTTTGACACACTGAGAGGCTTTGAAATCTGCCTCAGAATCAAGGTCCCTCTGGCTTTGTCTGGCTTCTGCACCCCAGGCACAGGGAGAGACTGCCTGGAATTCCCCCTCCACCTGAGGAAGGCTTCTTCCCAAACAGAAGCAGGCCTCAGGGTGTGGCTCAGGGGTAGAGCCCTAGCCTAGGGTGCTCAAAACCCTGGTTTCCACGCCCAGCACTGCAAACAGGCACAGCCGAGTCAGGAGGGGAGCCCACCACAGGCCACAGAGTATTTCCCTCCCGGGGCTTGGCAGGCAAGAGGCTTTGCCAAATGGCCTTTTTGCAGCCTTTCACCCTGGGTCAGAGGCCTTAGACTTCGATTGAAAGGCAGCTGCTGGGCCTGGGGGACCGGCTGCCAATCTGCTTACAGCCAGGACAACTCTGCCTGCCTGTCGCCTATCCCAGCCTTGACTCTTTCTGTTTGACTTTTTTTTTTTTTTTTCACAGTCCTGGGGGTGGAACCCAGGCCCTCACCCACACTAAGTACATGGTCTACCAGTAAGCTACAATCCCTGCTTCGTCTCTTGCTCTGTGGATCAACCTTGCCCACAGTGCCCAGGAGCAGCACCTCTGTGGTCAATGAGGACATCAGAACCACAAGGATGTGGGGCGGGTGGGCACCAAAGCAGACCTGTGGGTTGAACACCTGGTCTGCCACCGTTCCAAACCATGTTACATCAGGCAGTGATCTAATTATCTCATGCCTCAGTTTCTGTATTTGGAAACAGGCAAAATACACTATAAGGATTAACGGAGTTAATACAGTGCTAATGCTTAATGCTTAGAACAGCTCTCAGTATGCCGCAAGCCCTCAAAAAAACAGCCCTGCTATTATTATCACCCACACCCAGGCCTCTTAAAATCTTCCTAGGCTCCTGCTGCCAGCACCATCGAGGCTCACTTCTGTCCAAAGGCAAACCAGGCCTCCCTTCTTCTGCCCCTCATTCCCCAGCCCCGGCTCGTGCTGCATCATTCTAGCTCCCAAACCCTGCACAGCGCAGAGCCTGTTCCCAGCTGCTCTCACAGCTCAGGGGGTATTTTTCAACCCTAGGACTTCAGACGCTTCTCCTGGGCAGGAATGTGAGGTCCTGGGATTACAGGCCTGCACCATCTTTGCCCAGATGAGCTGACTGTTATTTAATGAACACCTACTAATCACCAGGCCCTTTCCTTGTAATGTCT
Organism: Hystrix cristata; assembly: GCA_004026905.1. Classification (NCBI taxonomy): domain Eukaryota; kingdom Metazoa; phylum Chordata; class Mammalia; order Rodentia; family Hystricidae; genus Hystrix; species Hystrix cristata. Next base: position 3,371 of record PVJO010015755.1, read on the forward strand.
CACATACTGCCCACTACCAGTTGACGAGGTAAGTACGCTCCCGTTTTGCAGCGGAGGAAATGGTGAACTCAGTGGAGAAGACCCAGGAATTTGAAGCCAGGTTTATAGCGCTCCAAAGCCCATGCATGTTCTTTTACCCCGTGGGTGCTCCTGGAGGGCAAGGCCTTTTCCTTCTCTCCCCAGAAGTCCCCAAGCCTCGCTGGCTGTGTCCCAGGGCCCTGCACAAGGCCATTATCTCCCTTTTTTTGGCAGGGCCTTGGCTTCTCCCATGCTGCAGCCACCAACTCTATCTAAGGACGGCTCAGAATGATAGCCCTCTGTGTGGTGCCCCAGAAGTCAGCTAGTTAGAACTGACAGAACCATTGCAGGCACCCACTTTCAGGCCAGTAGATGCAACCTGGAGCCATCGCCTTGCTAAGAGGCTGGGACAGCTGCCGAGATCTCCCTAGGAGAGCTGGGTGAGTTGCAAGGACTGTCTAGGGCAGAACCATCTCCCACCAGTCATTCCGCTTGCACCGTATCAGTCAGACCCTCACACCCTGCCGGCCCCACCTCCTTCTGCTAAAGGTGTTACCAAAGGCATGCAGGTCACTGCCCACAGGAAACAGGAAGGAAAGACAGGGAAAGATTTGGGAGTCAGCAGGACCTAATTACAATCCCAGGTGGGCCATCTCTGCACCACATAATGCCAAGTGAGCCACACTGTCATTTGAAGAACATGGTGTTGATCCCATTTATTTTAGAGTCTCAGCGTAGCACATTACTTGCCACCAGGTCAGAAAATAGCTCTTCCCTTCCCCCAACTCCTCTGGGAGGCCAAGATCAAGGAAGGAAGAACTCTGCGGGTAGTCCCATCCCAGCCTTATCTCCGCCCTTGACCTCAGTGTGTTTGCAGATGAGCCTCCGGCCACTGACCTGTGGCTCTGCCCCGCTGGGCGGAGCTGTGACCCGTCACCCTTGAGCCTCGGCTCACACTGGTCTCTACCACCTGAGCTGTGCTGAGTCAGTTCCCGCCACCCAACCAGGGGTCCCAGCCGCAGAAGGAGCAGCACAGAGAAATGGCAGCCGACATCCCTGGTGACCGGGGCACCTGCCCCCCAGTCCGTGCCCAGGGCTTTGGAAAATCGCCTGACAAGGACAGCGCCTCCCACTCCACACCTGGTGAGCTGGGCTGACGGGCAGGGAGGAAGCAGGGAGTGGCACGTGGCATGGAGTGGGCACCCTGTAAGTGACCCCCAGCTGTTGGGACTTCTTTTCTTGTAACTCCGGGCAGAATACCGAGAGCTATGCTTCTTTCGATCCTCTGTCCTTTTCCCAAAACCCAGCAGAGGAGATACCATGGCTCTAAAGAGTGATGGCAGTCAAGGAGAGAGAGGGGATTAGCCACTGTAGTGTAAGCACCTTTTGTATGTATGTTTGCTTGTAGAGTTGTTCCAGAGGCAATTTGGGATAGCTTACACCGGAAAGTTTAACAGTAAGATTACTAGTAAACTAGACACAGAAAAATCATGGACTAAGATAAAAGAGAGTAGAATTGAAATGTGTTTAATAAGGATAATATGTTCAGGAACATAGATCTGATAGTCTTAGCCACCAGAGTAAAAAAGGAAATAACATCATCCACTAGCAAGGAGTCAGCATACATTTTTTTTTTTCTTGAAGCATTGTGTAATAGACACTGAGTACTGTGGAGGGTAGAGGCATTGACTTCACATCTACAGAAATTCAGAAGCAGCTTTCCTGCGTCTATTGATTCACAAGGACCCTTTCAAAGGAAGAGTATGATACTGAAGTGCCACCGGGTGAGGGTGACTGTGGTCCAATTAGAGCTTTCTGTTGATCTGTCTTGACCCGGGCTGGCATGGAGTTGTCCGTCTCCTTGGCTGCACTATAAACCGGCGCTTTCAAACTTTTACAGGCAGGCGGTTTCTTAGGGGGTTAAAATGTGCTTCTAATTCAGGAGCTCTGCAATTCTCAAAACTTCCCAGGCCGTCATGGGCCCACCTTTGGAGCAGTAGGGCCAGAGGCCTGGCTTTCTCTAGTTGTTTCTGACCTCCTCCACAGGAAGGGCAATGCCACGTCTATCATAGACGCAGAGAACCTGTTTCCGGGCTCAGCAGGAGCTTCCCAGAGGTGTGGGCAGGACTGCTGCATTCCAGCACCCCACCTTGATCCAGTCACAAGCCATCACCTTCGATCTGATACGACAGTTTACTAAGTACCCACTATGTGCCAGGGAGCTACCTTAGAGAAACGGCTGGTCCGTCCACAGCACCCCCAGTCCTTATCCCATATTGTGCCCTTAGTCCTGCCTCTAGACCCTTCTCCCCACCCTTGTGTTGGTCACAGTTAAATCTCCCAGTGGACACAGTTTCTCACCACTTTGAGCTCAGATAGCTTTTTCTCCCTGGACAGCTCAAGTTTCAATAGAGGACTGGAAGAGGGGCCACCTTCCACCATAGCAGGGCGCCAAACTTGGCAGTGCAGGGATATTGGGGTACAACTGGAGCGGTCCCCAACAGCACCTAGGCCACACTTTGCAATGCCGTGCAGTCTGCAACATGGGTTCACAATAGTGTGCCATGGAAGGCAGTCTGTACTCTAAACCTCCAGCTCCAGGACGATTTGCCAGCCTGTCTCACAGACCAGTCCCTTTCCCCACCTTGGGTGTGGCCCTGTCCCCCGCACTGGGTCATCATGATACCAAAGACAACTCTTCCATTTGCTTGAGTCACCCTCAGGGTTCTCCTCACTGAGTACAGCCTGTCCCCATTCCCTCCCTCACAGAAGGGAACAGCTCACAGGCCCCTAAAAGTTTGGGGGAGTCTCTTGGCACCTGGTCAAGTGAAAGGAGAGCACCGGTGGGGAGCGGAGCCCTCCCTGGAGCCAAACCCACCCTGCCCAGCCCGGGTGGAACCAGTTCCAGGTGGCTGTCAGAGTCCATCAGGGCCCATGGCTTCCTCTGCTCATCTTGTTTTAATAGTCAATTAAATCTTTCAATCTTATGAAATGGATGTGCTTTGTCCCAGCCTATAAATGCTGGATCAATCCATGAGGCTAAGAACGAACAGCCTTCTACTCCTGTCCGATCCAGGTAAAAGATGAATCTAGATTCTCATCCTGGATACTCTTGCCTTCTCAGTCAAAGGAGTAGCCTTGTCTTCAAGGAAAAGGGTGATCCCAGGAGCTCCAAAAATAGGATAATCAGCAACTCCAGGTGCCAACGCCATGAATGCAAGAAGCGACTGGCTGTGTCAGCAGCGCGCCTGCACTGAGCATACACAGGAGGAGAATGGTGTGGCCAGGAGCCCTGCGTCATACAGACGATGATACTTTAGCAAAGATTTGGAGAAAGGGAGAGGCCATGGGGTGCCTGGAGACCAGGCTGAGGGGACAGCCAGCACAGTGGCCCTTCATGAGGCCTGCCCAAGAAGCCTGCCTAATGTGTCTGAGGAAATGGGAAGCTAGAGGGGCAAGGTGAGTGTGAACAGAGGGTGATGGAAGATGAGGTCAAGATACAGTTCATTATGCTGGGCCAAGAACTTGGCTTCCGCTCTGAGGACAGGGGAGCAGGGGAAGTTTAGAGCAGAAGAGTGACATGACGCAGTGTCGTGTAAGGATGGCACAGACTACTTCATCTTGGCCTGGCTCAGGACCCCAGGGGCTGGCTTTAAAAGTGGTCAGCAAACTTTAGGGCACGCACACCAGATCCCATGCCAGGTGAGACGAGCTCATTCTCAAGACATCCCCAGCCCAAGGGAGGGGGATGAACCAAATACCAACGGCATGGTGGGGCTCTGTCCGCCGAGGAGTACAGGCCCGAGCCTCGCAATTTTGCGATTTTCCCTCGGGACGTTCATATTCCCCTTAGGACAATCTCCAGAATTGGGCCAGCCCAGGCTTCAGGTCTCCCTTTCTCTCCTTCCCTCCCTCCCTTCCTTCTCCTTCTCCCCTGGGGAACCCACAAAAATACCTACTGTCTGAGGGTTAGTAGATGGATCCAAAGTCCCTTCCAAGGATTCTGGAAAACCCCTGCACATTTCCATTTTCCAAGCTCGAGTTCCTTGTAGGCAGGATGCTCATATATTTAAAGGGCAGCTGCATGCGGAGCGCCATGCCAGCAACAATGCCATGGTGTGTGCAAGGAGCCAGTTCTTGTCTTCTTCCTAACATTTACCGCGGTACAGCGCGCTGCAGAGACCACTCCCCAGACCGGGTGTCCCGGGCAGGGCCCAGCACAGGGTGTGACTGAGAACGGACACAGGAGCTCAGAGAGGGTGTGCCCTGGGACAGGGTGGGGCGGGAGGCTCCCTGAAGATAAAGGAGGGCTCTGGGCCGGCCTGCAGAGAGCTGGGGAGGGATGTCACAGGCCGGCGGAAGCACAGGTCCCCCCGGTCCTCACAGAGGCATTTCCCCAACAGGGAGGGCCAAATGCTGCCTCCTCAGCCCTGCTGTACGTTTTGGGGTCCAAGAGTAGGGCCATTTTTGAGGCCCACCTTTGCTACCTCTGGCCTCCCTTGGGCTTATCTCCCCCACACAGTTTGAATTCTTGGAAAGCTCTACTTCCTAAGAGTAATTTGAAGCTCCTTATCCGGGGCTGGTGAAATATGCCCCCCAGAATACTCCAGAAAGAGTCCCAGGGGCCAGGGAACCCCCACTCAGCCTCCCAGGAGTGAAGTTGGTGCCTCCCCAACATCGGAGCCCATACTCCTCACCTGTCACTGTCAGCAGTAGACCTGGCTGCAGGTGAGAAAGGGACTGGACGATGCATACACCGTTACAAAGCACCTAATCCACCTTCACCTGTACCCCAGCTTCCTGCTGTGTGAGAAGACACTGGCATTAAGGGCAGGTATGGGGGCAGCAGTGGGCAGTGTCCCGGGGCCAGGGACACTTTCTCAGGACACAGTGCTGTTCTGGAGTCCAAAATGGACAGGCAGGCTCCAGGTAGCCACCTGCTCCTGGAGTACCAAGGCAACCACCAGCCCTCTTCCTTCCGGAGTACAGGGGAGGGTTGAAGTCCGCCCCAACGGTGGACAAGGGACAGAGGTGTGTTGGACAAGGGACAGAGGTGTGTTGGACAAGGGACAGAGGTGTTGGCCCACAAAGGCTTGGATGCAGCCTTTGGAAGTGGGGTCTCTGGTGCTTGCCTCCATGGCAGGGGAGGGAAGCGTCCCCGTGAAGTTGGCCTTGGCCTCTGCCCACCCGTGCAGCCGTAACCTGCCGCTGGACCTGCCGCAATGGCTTCGGCCGTAAAACAGACTTGGAACAGAAGTGCCCCTCAAGTCACGGGGGTGCAGAGGTCACTCTGTCCTCCAGGCCTGGCCGGTCCTGGTTAAGAGTCAGCCCGGAGTTCTGCTCACGAACTGCGTGCAGACCGGGAAGTGCTGGGCGGGCTCTGAACCTCCGGGAGGAGGAGAGGGACCGAGGACCTTGCGGCTCCCCGATTGGGGCCCGGGGAGGCGGCCGAGCCGGATAAGCGGCGGCGGGCTGGCGGGCGGCCACCTCCCGCGCGCAGGTCCGGCCCCCGGGCGCACGGGCGGGGCGCGGGGAGGGAGGAGCTCGGCCGAGCCACCGCCTCCGCCGGCGACCTGCGCGGCCGCGGCTGCTCGGAGCGGCGGGCCGCAGAGGTGAGTGACCTGTCCGGCCGCCCCGGGGTGTGGGCCGCGCCCTGTCCCGGGGCCCCCGCCCGCGTGCGCCCTGAGCTGTCGCGGCGCGTCTGGCGCCCCGAGTCCCTCAGGGCCGAGCCACGTGCGCCCAGCGGCAGAGGAGCCGGGTCCCGGTCCCCAGCCCCGTGCGCTTCCTGCGCGAGGGACGGAAGCCGCGTGTGCGCGGCGGGTGGGCAGGGCTGGGGACCCCGCTGGGGGGAGCGGGCTTGCGGAGCCCGAATACAGACGTGGGCGCCCTTCCCGGCCGCCCCCGCCGGGACCTGAGGTCCCGGTTGCCCCACCGTTGTGCCTTGTCCCGCCCGTCCCAGGGGAGGGCGGGACCTTCCTGGTTCTTCATCCCCAAGCCTCCCAGACCCTTCCAGCGGGGGCAGGGACACCAGACCTTCTTCCCTGGGACGCTGGACTGCCCAGTGCGGGCCGCCGCCCGCAGGGCCCTTGCCTGAGAAAGACCCCCCTCCTCCCCTCTTCCCTGAAATTTGGGGGCATGCTGTCCGGAGAGGTGTGGCTTGAACTTTGGTCACTCTGTGCAGATGAAGGCTGTTAATGACCTTTGGGGGCCAAAAGGTCCATCTGGGGGAGATGCTGGCAGGTTTGGGCACATAATACCAAGAGGTCTCCCAGGTGCCTAGGGCCACCTCTGAAACCGACTGCCAAAGTGAGAGCTCTGGAAATGCCCCCCAGGAGATATTTCAGTCCATCTGAATGCAGCCATGATACAATTAATAGAAAACATTGATTGGGGGAGCAGGCCCCTTGTTACATCAGCCTCTGCACGCAACATCCACCTAATCCTCCCAGCAAGGAGATACCACTGTTGTCTCTTGTTACAGATGAGGATGCTAAACCTCAGAGAGTTGGGTATTTTGCAAGTATACACAGGTAGCAAGTTGCAGAAGTAGGATTTGAACCCAGGTTTGTCTGACCCGGGAGCACTGCTGAGCCGACTAGAGGGACAGATAAGCTGTGTACTCAGAGGATGCTGTCAGCCCAAACCATGCAGTGCTAGGGCCCCGGGTGTCTACAAGACCAGGTCTTACCTGGGTGTGCCCCTTGGGTCACCTGCAAGACCTATTAAAAATGCACATGCTGAGGTCCTGTCTTCAGCTGATCAAATCGGTATTTGGAGGGCCTAGACTCGTCCCTGTCACCCGTGGCCTGGGGTGGGGGGTGGGGTGTGCTGGCTTCCTGAAGGAGACCTCAGATGTGCACAGGCAGCCTCAGCCAGGCTCCCAAGGAGGACAGTGCACAGTCCTTGCGGTGCTGGCCTTAGCCAGCAGGGAGCACGGGCTGGGTGAGCTGGTCAGCTGAGGACTGAGCAGCCGGTACTGAGCCTGCTGCAGTCCCCAGGACCCGGGCTGGCCAAGCAGATGTGCCCTCTCCAGCCTAGAGACATCAGCGGATAGATGCTGCTACCATTCATGCTTCCTGTCCTGTCTCAGGGCTCCTCGCTCCTTAGACTTGTCAAAGACTAGAGTGCTCAGCAGGGACTCAGGGAGTTAAGAAGTGAAAGTTCTTGACCAAAGTCCAAAGCTGAACACCCGAGCACCTGGGCCCGAGGCCGAATCTCAGCTGGTGTTGAAGTCTTCGGCTCCCTGAACTTGTTTCTTCACCTGTAAACCTCGCTAAGGGCTTGGGACATCAGCGCCGCGAAGCCGGGACCATGGTGCCTGTCTGGGGGTTCACTGAGCGCTGAAGTGTGGGAGTGCGGTAAATATCACCTCCCTCTCTTTTGCCCTAGCGTTGAGTGTTAATCCGATGGGACCTTGCACATTTCTTGCTCTTCTAGTCTGAACCCCTGGGCTCCCTGGAGAAGGCAGCCGAACCCCAGAGAGTGACCTCCAAGGTCCGCTTTTCAGTGTCTGGGCCAGGAGGAGCCTGGCCGCCTGCTTCTTTCCCTGCACAGCCTGCGGAGGAAAAGCTCAGTGGGTGGTGTGGTTTTCAGGCAGGTCTTGGTGGTCAGGGTTGGAAGCAGGCCAATTAGAGTTCCCGCCTTCCAGCTGAGGCTGGGCCCACCCTTTCCTGCCCTCCCTGCCAGCACGCATGGAGGCCCAGACTTCCTGGGCAGGGCAGGTGGCAGCTGAGTAAGTTTAAGTACTCCCTGAAATTGCTTTCTAGTGTCATGACCAGGAACGGGCCTCTTGATTTAAAATGGGGAAGTTTGCCAGTGTAAGTAGTTGTTAAAACCTAAGGCCAAGTTGGTTCCTTTCCTCCTTCCTGGGGTGGCAGGGGCCTGTGCCTCTTTTCCTACTCCTGCCCCATCTGCGCGGACCCCTCCTGTTTAGAGAAGCTGTGGGTGGGGGCGGGGCACTGGGCAGCAAGCCGACCTGTGGTAGAAGCCTCACTTCCTCTGCGTCCCCTGCATCTGGGCCCCGTGGTTCCCAGACCTGTTAGCTCTTCCCAGCCTGCACGTGTGCACCAGCGCCATCCCACCTGAAGTCACAGTCCTCTGACCTGAGCACTCAGCCTCCCACGTGCCGGGCCCTAAGCCACACAGTGTGAACGTGAGCTTTTGTGTGAGTGGCAGGGGCTGGGGGGTATGGTTTGTACTGGGGAATTGAACCTAGGGCCTTGAGCTATATTCCAGCCTTTTTTTTTTTTTAATAGGGTCTTGCTAAGTTACTAACTTGTCCAGGCTGGACTCAAACTTGCGATCCTCCTGCCTCAGCCTCCCCAAGCTCTGGGATTATAGGCATGTGTCACCATGCCCCACCACATGAATTCATTTGTACTTCGAGACTCTTAGGAGATGGAAAGTGTTGTTCTCCCAACCATGGAACTTTCCTGAGGATAGACTCTTCTTTCAACTCCAAACCTTAGACTCCTAACCACAAACTCTATGTCTGTCCAAATTCTGCTTCATTATTTATTTATTCAACAAGCTTTTACTGAGCACTAACTTTGTGCCAGGCACTCAAAGACCAGCTGAGGCTCACTTCTATCAGAATCAGTGCCTTGGCTGTCATTTTTCACCCCCAGACACCCCTACCCTCCCTACATTTCTGAATACAAGTACAGAAACCACCTCAGCATGGCTCAGGACCCAAATGTTAATGCGAGCAAGGATTCAGACACAACGCTTCCCACTCCCAAGCCGGAGGCGCTGACGGCCATGCTATGGGCAGGACAGAAGGGAGCTGCTAGTGAATCATCAACTCGTGCCCTGTTGCTCAGCCCAGGGTAGGATGTGCCCCTCCTGCCGCGCTGCCCCCTCTCCACAGGTCTGCCCTGGACAGACTGTGGTTCAGTTCAGCGCTGTGAGAACCCTGTCACTGGGGAGTCGACCCATTCTCAGCTCTTCACAGTTTGTCCTCATACATCACTGTCTCACCTGCAGAACGGGCACCAGGCGAGCACCAGTTGTTCTGCGGTCAGGTGGTGACTTATTCCTATCTCTGTCTTCCTCTTAATGACAGCCAGGTTGGCATCCAAGCAAACAGCCCATTTTTTTAAAAACTTCTTATAGTGCTGGGGATGGAGCCCAGAGTTTCAAGCGTGCTAAGACAAAACTGTACCACTGAGCAGCCCCAAACAGCCCATTTTTAAAGCCTTCTTCAGCTATCAGATTAGGAGATTAAACTTGGTAGAACAAAACACAGCCCCAGGATGATAACACTGATCAGTGGCAGGCAGGCGTCACTATAAAGGAATGTGGGGCTCACCACACAGGGTTCCCGAGGCTGGTAAGCTAAAGTCTGGCGTGGAGCGCCCCTTCCTTTTACTGTGGGCATCTGATGCTTGTGGACTGGCTGGCGGGCTGCAGGGAGAGTGGGTTTGTGACGTTACTGATGGGCTCGCGAGGGTGATGGCACTGCCATCGGGGTGAGGGTCTCTCAGGTGAACTGGCTCTGGGTACACAGCTGGAGGACAAAGTGGCTGTGCGTGGGCCCTCCAGGTAGTCTGGCCCGCACGTTGGCATGGTGGGCTCACTGCCATCTGAGGGGGCTCTGCTGAAGCTTCCTGGTAGCATATTGGGCTCAGTGGCAAGGACAGGGGGAGCTATCAGCTCTCGTCTGGGTGTGAGGCCAGCAGAAGGAGTGAGACCAGGACATCTGTGGCTGGTCTTTAGAGATGGCTCCACATTGGCCAGAAATAAGGTGGCCTCAGAAATGGAAGGGAAGAGAGCAGGGCCTGGCTGGGCCTGAGCACCCCAGTCTCCTGAATGGGGGACCTGGGCCTGGGGCTGCCCAGAAAGCTGGGTTATTGCAATAGATTCTGGGATTCACTCGCATTCGAAAGCACTTCCTGAGCCCAACAGGCTTCGGCCAACCTCATAGGGAGCAGAGAACAGAGGCAGGGGCTGTGAGGACCCCAGGGGGTGGAGAACTGCAGATCCCTAGATGGCTGATCCAGAGCGATAGAGGCAGCTGCCTAAGCAAAGCAGGGCTGCAGGCAAACAAGAGCAGTTCTAAGGAAGATGGATGTTTGGGAGCTTTCGAGCTCATTGTTTCACTTAATCATCAGCACAGAGACAGAAAGCAGCCTGCCCAAGGTCACACAGCTAGCATGTGGCTGAACCTGAATCCACACCCAGGTCTGTCTAAGTAGAGGTTCTAACAGCTGCCCCTATGAATTCAGAGGGGAGAGATTGTTGGGGATATAGGGGATGACAAGTGCTTCACTGCCCAAGAGTTTGGGCTGCATCTTCCAGGATGGAAGATTCAGAAGGTCTCAGAGGATGTTAAAATTTAAGGTGGAAGTAGCAGGGCAAAGTGGGGAGGGGCAGTGACTGGAAGGAGGCAGGAGAAAGTCGGTCTCTGCGTGTTGGCCCGCCCTGGACTTCAGAAAGACTCCGGAATCTACCCCTGCCCTCGGGAGGTGTCTGTCTTACAGGGCAAATGGGAGCAGGGGCCGCAGCAGTCAGAACAGTACAGCAGTGATGCAATTTTTGGTCATTCTAGAGACTCCTGGAGGAAAGCTTCCTGGAGCCTGGGAGGCCGCGTTCTGGTTACCAACTCCCCTGGGTTATTTAGAGCTGCCCTACCCTAAAACCACTACTCTTTAAGTAAGTTGAAAACAATCAAATATGCTTTCCCTAAAATGAAACCTGGTATAATTTACTGCAACGATAGAGAGGTCTCCAAACCTCTGGCTCCTGTGGGCCGTGGGTGTGGTCTCCAGGGTCCTCCAAAAGGCACTGGCGGCAGGTGGGCACACGCCTGTGCCTTCACCATTATGTGTGATTTCCCCTTCTGGAAGTGCTGTTTTTCTGTGTCTTTTCACCGTGGACGCTAACAAGTAAAGATGACAATGAAGCCTTCATCAGCATAAAATGCTTGGAGAATTATCACTAAGCGAATGACGGCCATGGTGACTACAATAAATTGGCCCTGAAGAAACTGATAAATTACCACTTTCTACAGCCATTATGATGTTTGGCTTGTATCTGAGTCAAACATTCCTCCCCGCCACACACACACAAGGCAGTCTGCCCTGGGTTGAATGGCATTTATTCATTTTATACATCCTGGATTCTTCTGGCTGTCCCGCCTCAGTTCCTGTAGCAAAGACACTGGAGTCTGAGCCACTAATTATCCCCAGCCCCAGAGAGGTTTCCTCCCCAAACAGGAAGTCTCAGGCCAGAACTGCTCTCCCTCAGTGCACTCTCTAACCGAGCATCAGTCACCACTCCCGGTCGCGTCCCTGTGGCCAGCAAGTGGAGTACAGGCGGAGAGGGAGGCAGCAGGGCCGCCCAGGGCCCCAGCAGGCACCTCGCCTCCTGGGAAGCCAGTCAGGCTGGATGCAGGTTGGAGATTGAGAACAGTGGCCCAGCTCACACAGCAGTTGGCGAGGGACCGGAGAGTTTCACGTTGGCTGGATGTCGCACCTGCCTGCTGGTAAGTCCAGTCAGGGCGCAGATCCACGTCTGAGGTGGTGTAGGGAGTGGTGGCCCCTCACACATCGGGGAGTCCAGAGAGCTGGACGGCTCCCAGAGGACTGCACCACCTCAGAACTGGTAGCAAAGAGTGCAGTATAATGAAGTTCTTGCAGAATAGAGAGATTGTCTCATCTGCACATTTTCGTGGCCTTCTTTTGAGGGTTAGGAGTCCAGGCAATTAAGTCAGGAGCTTTTTCAGAGTAAAGTGTCCAAGGATTTATTGCACACGATGCCTGCAGGTAGTGAGAGCAGCAGCTTTGTGGGTTCTGGTTTCTGTTGTTTTAAAAAACGTTAATGTTTATGATGCATTTCTGCAGAATGCAGACCCATTGGGAATTGTACATTTTACTTATTGGTAACCATTTCTGCATTGGTTGATCACGGAACTGCTGCTGCAAGTAATGGAACCGGATTTTTCTAGAATGACTTGAAAATCTAGATGTTTGTAAAAAGCCCTATAAATTATACATTCACTTTTATTTTGCAAAGTGGTGTGGGGCTAAAACTCTGTTTTCCATCAGATGGAACGTGTGCGTGTGTGCGTGTGCGTGTGTGTGTGTACACATTGCCTTGTGTGTGTGCCTGAGCTTTTTATCTTCTCTTCGGTGGGAACATATCTGCCTTCCTTTTAAAAATATAATGATTTTTTTATGATGTCTAAATAACAATTCCAGGCAGTATTACAAGAAATGTAACAGTAAAATGTTTGTAAGAGTCCATCAGAAAGGGAAACTGTCCACAGAGAAAATAGAAATGCACCAATTAAGATGTGTGTGGCTGTCACCCAGCTCTTAAATTCTGATTTGAGACTGTCCTCCTCTGTCCTGTCCCCTGCTGTCAGCTGTAGGAGGGCAGGAGTCAGTCAGGGAGAGGAACATGAGGTCCTAGGTCCCTAAGCCTGAAAGGGTAAGGCCTGGGGTGGTGCTGCCTATGGCTTAGCTTCTGGGATAGAGGGGAGCCCCAGATTTGGAAAGCAGCCCGAGAACCAGCTCAGCAAGGAGAAGGGTGAGGTGACAGGAGGACGGTAGGCAGGAACCTTGGCCAGCCCACCACCATCACCACCTGCGACACCCACATGAGAACCCGCCCACCCTCACCGCTCACCAGGCAGCTTGAATGCAGGCACCAGGCAGGACTGGGGTGCAGTGGATCCAGATCAGGCCAGAGCCAACCCTGGGGCCTGAAGGAAGTGCCTTAACCTGCCTGGGATTCAGTTTTGTCATCTGCAGTGGAAGTACTGAAGGCCTTCCTCGGGTCACACTCCCTACACACCCCCGCAGCCATCCCCTCCCTGCACCGTGAGTCTGAATTGGCCTCCTGGCCACTCCTGGCAACTGCAGATGTGTCCAGCCAGGCCCTGGCTGGGTTCTGGATGTGCCTGCCCACTGCCTCCAGGAGGGAGACTGACCTCATGCCCCGGGGAAGCCCTGGGTTACTACACAGGGCAGTCATGTGGCAGGAACGGGGGAGACGGGGGGACTTCCCTGGGAGCTGCTTCCGTTTGCATAGCAGCGAGGCCCCTGGTTTTTATGTACATTGTACTGAGGTCCCCAGTTGACAATGGTTTAACTTACAAGTTTTAAAAATACTGTTGTGAGATCAGTGTGTATTTAGTAGGAATCATGCTTCAGATTTTGCCTTTTATAAAGAGGAAGGGTTTATTTTGGTTCTCTACTTTGAATTGTGAAACTTGATCTTTCCCGGGCTGGCTGTCTGCAGGGTGGTGTTCTTCCTTGATGCTGAGCAGGAGCATCGGCCCCAGGTCCTAACAGGCCTTCGGTCATGGAAGGAAACACCCGCCACTCCACCGTGTGCTGTGTGGCTGAGCGAGGATGTTCGCGAGGGGGTGTGGATTGCACGCATTTTCAACTGGGGATATTTTCAACTTGCTATGGGCTTATCTGGATGTAGCCCCATATAAGTCAAGGAGTACAGTATACTTCACATCCACAAGTTGGGAAGAATAACTTTTAGAGAAGTTATTATTAATTTCACCTGACTGGGAAATGTGAATTATTCATATTAAGAGTGTTAGGTTTAATATTAACATTGGCATAGGAGAAGTGATGGAGAGTATGGGGTCAGGGCCCCCTGCTGTCTACCCCCTTGGTCCTCTAAGGGAAGATACCAACAACAGCATGTTAGTGACATCCTGTTAGTTGTGTGCAAAAACCAAGGGGACCAGAGGAAGGAGATCAATTCTGCCTTAAAGATCTGGGCCTTCCCGTCTGAACTTGAATGTCCTTAGTTGAAGGAAAAGAACCTGAAATCCCTGTGACCTGAGCAGAGAAGAAAAGCCTGCGATCTGGGTATGGAGTGGTGGCTGGAAATGAGACTGTAGACCAGGCTGGTCCTGGTTAGAAAGAACCAAAGAGATGGTGCATCTGCCCTTGGCCACAGCTGGGTCTCCCTTTCCCTGGACACTCTCCCTGACAGAGACAGAGCTGACCCCCCAAAAAGGTTGCTGCGCCCTGGCCCAGAAGCTGTTGATCCAGCGCCCCAACAACCTCCTTCCATGGGTACCCCCTACCAGGCTGCACCCCAGTGCTCCTCAGATCTGGTGTTTGATTTTCTACTTTGACCAGAGCCGCAGGAGTCTATTTATTTACAGTATTTGAACTCACCTGTACAGAAGGCCTATGTGTTAATAAGTTTCTCGAATAGCAAAATGTTTGGCCAAGTCTAACAGTATCACAGGCTGCAATGGGGTTACAAACTCCCGATGTTGTTTCATCATCGCTGGTGCCGAGGGCCGCAGCCAGCTTTGGGGACAGCTGGGAGCTACAAGCACACCCTGCTCTCAGGCACAGAATTCAGAGGTCACAAGCAAAATCGAGTGCCTGCTGGCTGCCAAGGCCTGAGCTGGGTGTAAGAGACACAGAATTGAGCAAGAAGTGAGCCCTATCCCGTGGGGTGACAGACAAGTGAACTGACGGGTATCAGTGATAATGCAACAGAAGTACAGAGTGAGTTCCGGAATGTGGAGAGTGGTTGCCTGACCCTACCCAGGACAAGCAACAGGACACTGGAAGCCAAGTTCAGTGTCCCTAAGAGTCCAGAGGAAGAGGCTGCCAGGGTCAGGGGAGGGACCCCTGAAGGCTTCCCGGGAGAGGCGACTCATGACTGGGCAGAGGGGGAAGTGGGCTTTGCCAAGCCCAAGACTCAGGCACTGGAGGCCCACTGAGTTCCTCGGCAGAAACCCCGGGGTTTCTCTGTGTGTCTTAGCTGTCTCTGCCCTCCCCTTACCCCTGTGCTCTCCTGAGCAGGAGCGAGGCCTGGGCTTCTTTCTGACTCTGCAAACACCATGGTGAGGGGAGGGACAGGCGCAGCCGCAGCCCACAAGACCTACTGGCCTCAAGGTTTGCAGCTCCAAGTCTCCCTGGAAAGCCAGAAAGCAGCCAACCCCAGACGCTGAGGCTGCAGATTCAGCAGTGGGGCTCCGGCCTGGCTGGATTAACTGGCCCACAGGGAGCTGGCTGCCCCCACATGCCCAAGCTCCCTGGGCAGAGTTAGCGGTTCCTCCCTGGCTCCCACAGTGCCTGGTCCTCCCCTCCTCGGAGCACATTGTTCCTGTCTGCCCCGCATGACCAGCTTTCTCCTAAAGCCCCACAAAGCCACTGCGCTACTCTGCTGCTCTGGAGTGCTCACTCTGCGTGGATTCCTGGGTGAGTGAGGCCCCCCGGAGTGTGCAGTGAGAGGATGTAGGCATCCCTGCTGCTCCCAGTCCTGGCCTTGGTGCTGCCCATAGGGCCTCCTTCTTCCCTCTCCCAGCCCACACTGACCACCATCCCACCCTGCCCATATGCTGGCACCAGGTTCCTGTGCACCATCCTTCTGGGCAAGGCTATCAAATCGAGGCAGTGAAATGAATGGGAGGTGGCCATCTGGAGTCTTGGTCACCCAGAATACTGAGTCCTCTTAGGGTCATAGTGGGACCCCAGGACCTTCACGATCCCCAACACCAGCCCGCTGGGGGCCTGGTGACTCACTCATGGCGAGAAGGGAGCCATGGAGTTTACCGCGTCAGCCTTATAACAGTACCCCATGAGCTTGGCCACCTTCTCCTCCCAGAAAGACCCTCTTGGGGTCCGGGGGTGCGTGTGCAGCTGACCCTCGAGGCCGAGGGGAGCACAGGTGAGTTGGCAACATGCGTCCTCACCGTCAGGGAGGGCTCCTTGGGGGCGAAGGATGAGAAGGCTGGTCTGGGTGGCTCTTGCCTGTAGGCACTTCACTGACCCGTCCGCCCCTCCCATGGTCCTGTGCTGAGCGTCTGCTGCAGAGGTTTCTGAAGTGTGGTTCTGGGACCAGCAGCATCTGAGATTCTGGTCACAGAGCCCACGAGCAGGTTTCACAAGCCTCAGGAGAAGGCGACATACCTCAGTTTAACCGAGTGTGTGCCAGGCACTGTGCTAAGTGTAGAGGCGACCGAGGTGAGTTTTGCTCAGTTCTCACCCCTGGAGTTTGAAGTCTAGGGTGGAGAGAGACAGCAAAAGGGAAACTATCTATCAGCCAGTGGGATGAGGATAGCTCTCAAGGGCTGTAGAGGCAGAGCAGCCCCTGGTGTGGGCTTGATCGAGGAACCCGCATGAGGAATGTTCCTGGCAGGGAGCCCAGTGCCTCAGTCCCAAGCCACCCTGTGCCTTGCCTCTACTGCCAGCTTCTCCCTACTCTGCCCAGTCCCTGTCTCCACCCCCTCCTCCCTAAGTCCCAGAAAGCCATGTCTCCTCTCCCTAGCCGTCTTGGGGAAAATGTGTGTGCACCTCCAGGCCATTATCTCAACACATTTTTAGAAAATTTAAAAGTACCTCTTTCCATTCAGCAGAGAACACTGTATATTGATTTGGGTGCATCTATTCCTGCTTTATACAGACAAAAGGGTTTTTTTTTAAATCCTAGAGAGAGAGGAATAAAAATGAAAATTGAGTGAATTTAACAGGCTCACAGATCAGCCTTTTACTTATTTGCATAGCATCCGCACCACAACTCATCACAGTACCATCACCCCCTGGGTGGATGAGGGGACTGCGCTTAGAAAGGTAAAGCGACGCCCTGTCAACCTGGCTGGCAAATGCTCAGCCTGCATTCAAGCTGTGCCCTTGATGTTTGGCCTTGTAGCTTACTAAAATGACAGACCTTGAATAATCCGGAACATTTACATGTTCTCTTAAGCCCATCTCTCCTTCTCCTTTTCCTTCTTCCTCTTCTTCCTCCCCTTCTTCCTCACCTTCTCATTCTTCTCTTTCTCCTTCTCCTTCTCTTTCTTGTACTATGGATCGAATCCAAGGCCTTCATGCTAAGCCAAATTCCCAGTACTTAAAAAAAAATTTGTTTTATTTTGAGACAGAGTCTTGCTAAGTTGCTGAAGTTGGGTTCACATTTGCAATCCTCCTGCCTCAGCCCCCAGAGTGTTGGGATTATACGTGTGTACCACCACGCCCAGCCTGAGCACGTATTCAGATGGTTACATGGGGGCTTCAGCCTGGCCTGGCTGGGCAAGCTCCGAGGACCAGTTGTGGCTGGGGGGCATAATTGGGAAATTCCTAGGTCTAATTTGATCTTCTACCTAACTTGGGAAAGGATGCATTTATGGTGAATAGTGGATGTCTCATTTCATTTTCTGTTGCCGTAACAAAATACGCAAGTCCAAGTACTTTATAAAGAACAGATCTATTCTGGTTCGTAGCTCTGGCTCAAGGTCCAGGGGCTTCATCTGGTGATATCCTTCTTGTTAGCAGAGTCCTGAGGTGGCTCAGGGCGTCACATGGGGAGAGACCTACCCCAGCTGGCTTTTATAGCAAACCCACTCTGGAGATAATCTGTTAACCCATTCACATGAATAGTTTCCCCTCTCAAAGTTCCCACCTGATGCTACCTCTGGAGGTCTCACAAGGGGGATTAAATTTCAATGTGACGGCAACTCATTCAGGACCCCTCCTGTCTCAGGAGCTATTCTTATTCCCTATTCCTATTCCCCAGTAAATTTTCCTACTCTTAACCTCCATTTTAATTCATTCTTCAATCTCAGGGAACACAGACTGGCATGTCTGACAGTTTGGGAGTTACATTTTACTTCCCCTACATCATCTTGGAGGGCCCAGCAAGATAATTGGGAGGAGGTTCTCAAAGATTAAGATGCTCAAGGGAGCAGTACAGAGGCATTTAAAGTGGACGGAGAGACTTAAAATGAGGATGACCAGAACAGGTGACGCCTGCTAAGAGCTGAAGGAGGTACAGGACAGGAACTCCGTCCCTGCAGGGCTTCTGGGGCCAGGCCTGGACTCTGGGCTTTCACTTGAGAGGCAGGAAGGAGCAATTATTATATGCTTTACAAATGAGTACTTTGTTAAAAAAAAAAAAAAGTCTCGAGTGAAAATTTTCTGTCCTTTCATTTCTAATATTGAGAGTTCAAAGTCTTGCAGAACTCTCATGTTAAGGAATAGAATAAAACCATAAACACTGAAAACAAATAAATAAAATAAATTTCAATGTGAATTTCAAAGCATTGCAAGGAAGTGATCAGACTCAGTGCCCAGCTAGCAGATTTACAGCTGCGTGCTTGTTTCCAGCTGCATGTCCTTGTGTAAACCCCCAGACGCTGGGTGAATAGCAGAGGGTGCCTCCTGCCGCCTCCCACTGGAACACATCTGCTTTGCTCACCAACTGCCCCAGGAGTAGCTGGAGTGGGCCCAGACGCCCGCGCTCGGCACCTGCTTCTGTCCCCAAGGCCCTGGAATAGCTGTCTGCTAACATGGGTGGGGTGCAGACAGGCGCCTCTGGGAACAGCAGGCCCAGAAGACGGTTTAGCCCAAGTTACCATCGCTCGAACTACTACAGTAATAGTGTCAGTCACAGACACCTCACTTCTCTAGAGGTCCTGCGCTTAGGAAGCTCCAAGGAACAGCTTTAGAAGGTTGAAAGGCCAACAATACTGAGTTGACAAAATCCACGCCTAAGGCTCACGACGGAATGTCTGTGAGTGCTCACCTAAACGTGTCTGTCCTTAGTTTGCACATACTGCACTAATAATAGCCTGTGGCACTAAGTTTCATTTTTTAATAGGAAATAACTTTTTTTGTATTGGGGATCAAATCCTGGGACTACTGAGCTAAGTGCCCAGCCGTTTTTTTTGTTTTGGCTCTTAACTAAATTGCCCAGGCTGGCCTCAAACTTGTGGTCTTCTTGCCTCGGCCTCCCAAGTAGCTGGGATTACAGGTGTGCACTACTACAGAAAGCTAAAAAAAGTTTAATAGCAACTTTTCTTTCTCATAGCAGCTCTCATTCACATACCCTACAATTTACCCATTTAAAATGTATAGTCAGTGGTTTTTAGGATATTCAGAGCTGCATGGCTATCACCGCAATCAATTTTATAATATTTTCATCATCCCCAAAAGAAACTCTGTTTTCCTTCAACCCTTCATTCCCTGGCAACCACTAATTCAACTTTCCATCCCTATGGATTTTCCTTTTATAGACATTTTGTATAAATGTGACCTTACGCTATGTGGACCTTTTTGACTGGCTTCTTTCAAGCTTCCTCCATATTGGAGCAGGCATGAACACTTAATTACTTTCTGGGGGGGTGCTGGGGATCAACATTTAGTTACGTTTTATGGTTAGCTATTCTTCCATCATATGGATATACCACTCTTGTTCATCTATCAGTTGATGAGCATTTGGTGTGCTTCTACTTTCTGAGTCCCCTGAATAATGGGCTACAAACATCAATGTACATCTTTTATATGGATATGTTTGCATTTCTTTGGGGAATATACCTACAGTGGAATTGCTGGGTCATAGAGAAACTGTTCAGACTTTTGAGGAACTACCAGAATCCCACAAGGTGGCACCATTTCACGTTCCCACGACCCTATAGGAGAGCTCTGGTTTCCCCCCCATCCTCACCAACACTTGCTGTTAACTACTCTTTATTATCATTCTAACCAGCCTGATGGTTGCAAATTGGTATCTCATTGTGGTTTTAATTTGTATTTCCCTAAGGGCTAACCATGCTGAGTATCTTTTCCTCCTTGGAGAAATGTTTATTCAAATCTTTTGCCCATTTTTACATAGGTAGGTCGTTTGTCTCTAATACAGTGATGAGAGTTAGGAGTTCTTTGTATATTTAGAAACAAGTCCTTTACCGGGTACATGACTTGCCAAGGTTTCTGTGGATTGTCATTTCACTTTCTTGATAGTGTTCTTTGGGGATTTCTTATCTGTAGAGAATTAGCAAGACCTGGGGTGTGGGGAAAGGGCTCGTGCAGGCAGGCAGGCAGACAGCTTTGACAAAGTCCTCACAATGAGGGAGGAGGCAGAGAACCTCTGAAAATGTTGCACAAAATCATAACTTAGTATGCACAAGGACCTGGGTTCCATCCCCACCACCAGAAAAAAAAAAAAAAAAGTGGAAAGTCCGAACACTTGGAGTGATCCCTGAGTTCCAGGTGAGGAGGGTATGATGGCTTCTCAAAGCGTGTGCTACATTTTGGAAGTGTTTCTGCCCCCAGAGGATAAACAGTGGCGCGCCCAGCAACTCCATGTCTGCAGACTGCTGCTGCCCACATGCAAAAGATCTTGGGCTATGCGCCTCATCACTGTCACCTCGAGTGGCCTGGGCAAGAGCTGCAGGAAGGCCTGGGGCCAGGTGTGGCTCCCACTACAGTCACAGCCTGTTTTTTGCTGGGGATGTAGGAGGGACAGGCAAGCCTGGACAGGGACCAGAGAGAACAGGTCCCAAGCCCCAGTGTCCTTTAACCATAGCTGGAAAGAGCAGTTTGCAAGCTGTAGGCCTGGGTCACCTGCTGAGATTTGATCCCCTCCCTCCTCCCTCGTGGATCTCTAAATAGAAGCTCCGGGGTGGAGCCAGGCTCAGAGGAGGCTCAGACAGGATTAATCACACCCCCACCCAGGTGGGGGCTCTGCTGGGCCTTAGGGACCTGCAAGACGTGTACCACCTGTCCTGTCCCGCCCCCACCAGGCTTCGGATCTGCAGCAGGCATTGTGGTGGGCACTGGGAGGACAGAAGGATTTGACGTGACCACCACCCGTGAAGGATTTAGAGGACTGTGCATGCCTGCATGCACACCAGTCACAGAAGACAGCTCTGAACTCTTGCACATATTAGGGAGGAACAGTCAATGCCCCCACTTTCAAGGTAGGAGAACTGAGGCACAGAAGGGCTAAGTAACTTGCTCTAGAGTGCACAGCTAGTTAGCAGTGGGCATGGCCATGGTTTGAGCCCAGCAGCCTGGCCTAGACCCAGTACCTTTAACCACCTGTCCAACCGCTTTATCCCGCCCCAGATGGCTCTGTCCCTGCCTCAGAAATGACAAGGAAGGAGCCACCCCTGGGCAAGAGGGAGGACTCACAAGGAGGCATGACAACCTGCGGTTTTCCTGTCTAAGGATCAAATTTGGTAGCAAGAAGCACTGAAACATATATCATGTCAGGTTCCTATTCATCCTACAGCTGAAAGTAGGGCCCCTGAGGACCTAAGTCGAGGACTTCTAGATTGCTAGAGCAGCCACCTAGAGAGGCTCGATGCCACGCCTGTGTCTCAGCACTGGCGGGGAGCAGAGATGGGGCCAGCCCAAGCCCCGGCCCCTGCCTGTGGCTTCCCTTTGTTGTGACCACAGCTCCCCAGAAGGATGCAGTTAGCAAGTCAGGTTCTGAGCAGTGACCTTGAGGGCCAGCTCTCCCTGCGATGCTCTGTCTGGGGCTCACCGTGAGTAAGATACAAAGTCTGAAACAGATGCTGTTCCTTACCTTGGGCGGGCTCTGTATTCATTTGAGGCAGTAAAACCATCAGGCCTGGCGGGGCGCATCGCCTCCCTGGATAAGAGGTCCGGCCAGGCCTGTGCTGCTCCTGCGCCCACCCTCAGCTGCCAGCGCCCAGCCTTTGGTGCACAGAGCTTATCCACATACTACAACCCGCTGGCAAGTGAGGACCAGTCTTACTCATCTTTACGCTCCTCCACATTCAGTGCAGAGTCACTTAGGAGATGGGAAGGATGGAGCAAAGACAGGACAGGCTTCATCGAGGAGGGGACCATCTTGGAATCGTTCATATTGCTGGCGGATGTGGCAGCAGTGGCAGTCTGGAAGCTTTGTGTGCTTCCTTTCCCTCCTCATCAGGACAGGACTTCCCCTCACTGCGGGTGGCTGGGCAGTGACCAGGAAAAGCCTGAGTGTGTTTGTCCCAGTTGTCACTGAGCTACACCTTCAGCATTTTTTATATTTTATTTTAAGCGGGGTCTTGCTAAGTCGCTCTGACAGGCACAAAATACAATGCTCTGGGGTTCCCAGGTGCTGGACTATGAGACCCAGTTACTAATTCTCTAAAGAAGACACACTTTAGTAAGATGCATGCGTTTGTATTAGCACCTTAAATAACAAGATCTAGTGGCAGGGCTCATATCTACCATCATCTAAAATTAGTGACGGGCTTATGCAGCATTCAGGGGACTCTTGCAGTCGAATTTGGCCATTTCCGTCAGAGGTTGGTGACCACTACAGAATGGTTTCCCCATCCAAGTTCACTGTCTTCTGTGTCCGCTCATGTTGGGGCCCGTTGAGGGAAGGAGTCCTGTTCATCCTCATGTCTCCCAGACCCTCAGAGAATAGTTTCGGGTGCTCATTTTTTCATTCATTCCTTCAGCAAATGCTGTGCTGGGCCCAGTGGCAGACAGTGTGGTCCGGAGTTGGAGCAGGCCCTGAGCATGAGAGGACTCAGTGCACAGCGTGAGCATAGCAGGGACATGGTCTCTGTGTTGCTCATCACAGACAGTGCCCGGTGACAGTCAGGGTCGATGGTCACTCCCAGCTAGGGACACTGTCCGCCGATTGCACCATCCTTGTGCATGGCACTGCATCACATCGGGCATAGAGATTCCACACCTTCCTCCTTCGCTCTCCCTCCTGCCCGAGTGTCCTGGGGAAATATGTTTGCAGGAAGGACAAAGGGTGGAGGGCAGAAGTTCTCCTCCTCCTCTGCGTCGTGCCTTCCATGGGGCAGGGCCGGTCTTGCTCAGTTTGCCTCTGGTGCTGGTGTACCATAGCACTTCCTGCTGGGTGACTGCTGGGCAAGAGGAAGGGAGCGGCAGGAGGGGCGGCCTGGGAGCCTTCCAGTAACCAAGTTCCTGCCTTCTCTTGCAGCCTCCAGAATGCCGGGAGAGATGGATAAGCCCCTGATAAGCCGCCACCTGGTGGATAGCGATGGCAGCCTGGCTGAGCCCCCCAGCGGGGCCCCCAAAGTGGGAATCCTGGGCAGCGGAGACTTTGCCCGCTCTCTGGCCACACGCCTGGTGGGCTCTGGCTTCAGCGTGGTGGTGGGGAGCCGCAACCCCAAACGCACAGCCGGCCTGTTCCCCTCGTCAGCCCTAGTGACCTTTCAGGAGGAGGCGGTGAGCACCCCAGAGGTCATCTTTGTGGCGGTGTTCCGAGAACACTACTCTTCACTGTGTGGCCTCAGTGACCAGCTAGCCGGCAAGATCCTGGTGGACGTGAGCAACCCCACGGAGCAGGAGCACCTTCGGCATCGCGAGTCCAATGCGGAGTACCTGGCCTCACTCTTCCCCACCTGCACAGTGGTCAAGGCCTTCAACGTCATCTCTGCCTGGACCCTGCAGGCCGGCCCGAGGGATGGGAATAGGCAGGTGGGTACTGGGGAACTCAGTGCCATCATACGGTAAATACAAACAGCTCGTTTTCCTTGAAGGCCATCAGCATACCAGATTTTTTGTGTGTGCGTTATCTCAACTAATGTCACATCACTGCAAAATTCCATCTTGCAGGACAGGAAACTGAGGCTCAGAGATATTAATGATCATAGTCAAGACCCTTTAACTCCTGAGCTGGGATTGGAGCCCGGTTAGTATGGATCTAAACCCACATTCTTTCTGTTAAGCTGTTAAGTTTCCTAGGGGCCAAGGAGGAAAAGGTGATGGGTTTTTGACTATCTGAAGTCAGAGAGACTTCATGCATAAAATTGGACTCAGAAAGGAAAGTAGCACACTCAGGTGCCAGGCCCCAAGGAAGGCAGGGAGGTCCCAGATTTCATCTGATTAATTCCAAGCGCTTCCAGGAACTGAGTGGACTTCTCAGAACAGCCAGCAGGAAGTTTTCTGGGGCTGGAAAGCGGCTCCAGAGAATAGCTAGAGTTGCACACATTTCTTGGCAGGAGTTTTCCCAAGACGAGATAGTGTTTAATGCTGAAGGCCACCTGTCCCTTCCTGTGGAAGAACACCAGATCCACACATGCATCCAGCAAGTCCGGGCAGGTGTCGGCCCTGTGGGAGAACCCAAGGTGCCGGCCAGCCCTGGCTGTGGGGTCTTGAATGCGACTCCCACGTTGGGGCTGGCTGGGAACAGTGGGCGAGCGCTGGGGACAGGGACAGTTGGAGAAGACTCGGAGGTGGGCTTGGACCTGGGCCCACCCGGTGTCGTCAGGCTCAGGGAGCAGGGAGGGCGTCCCAGGATGAGAGGACAGTCTGCAAAGGTGCACAGGTACAAAACAGTGCTCCCAGATCTGTTTGGTTATCTGAACAGTTATGATGGTAGTGCCTACCTGCTGGCTCAGGGATCAGACCAGGTGCTCAGTCATTCCTGGGGACCAGACTGACCCTAGCAGTGTCGGCAGGGCCCACAGATTGCCTGGAGGTGTGAGGACAGGAGCTCCTGAGAACAGTGGGCTTCTGGGCTGAGAAGGTAGACAGGACTGGCTGGTGGGAGGATTTGGTGTGGGCCAGGCTCCCTGCAGCACCGAGGGACATCATCAGAGGGACTCCTTTGTACGGGGTTGAAGGTGCAGCCGGAGCTGCGTGTGCCGTGCTCTGCGCAGAACTCAGGACTGAGCAACTCCCAGGGTAGCCCACAGTCCTCGGAAGCAGCTGCTCCAAGAGCCAGGGGGCTGCTAGTTGGGCGTTTTGCCGTGGCTCTTGCCGACGAGCCGGGCAGGACACTCGCTGTGGGTGGTGGGCCAGAGACCAGGCCGCTGGGGCCCCAAAAGACACTTGGCCGGGGAGTCAGAGCCTTCCTGTGCCCCCAGCTACTATTCCCTGGCAGCTCGCTCGGATGAGGCTCGGGGTCTCAGTTTCCTCAGCTGCTCGGTGAGGAGGGTCACGAGTGTGGTTGTGAAGCCTGCCCATTCCGGGGGGCCTGGGATTCCATCTGATTCTCCCTTCCTTTCTCCCAACAGGTGCCCATCTGCAGTGACCAGCCAGAGGCCAAGCGCACCATCTCAGAGATGGTTCGTGCCATGGGCTTTGTGCCCCTGGACATGGGCTCCCTGGCAACGGCCCGTGAGGTAGAGGCCATGCCGCTGCGCCTCCTGCCGGCCTGGAAGGTGCCTGCGCTCCTGGCCCTGGGGCTCTTTGTGTGCTTCTTTGCCTACAACTTCACCCGGGATGTGCTGCAGCCCTATATGCAGGAGGGCAAGAACAAGTTCTACAAGCTGCCCGTGTCTGTGGTCAACACCACACTGCCGTGTGTGGCCTACGTGCTGCTGTCACTGGTGTACCTGCCTGGTGTGCTGGCGGCTGCCCTGCAGCTGCAGCGTGGCACCAAGTACCGCCGCTTCCCCGACTGGCTGGACCACTGGCTACAGCATCGCAAGCAGATCGGGCTGCTCAGCTTCTTCTGCGCCGGGCTGCACGCGCTGTACAGCTTCTGCCTGCCGCTGCGCCGCTCCCACCGCTACGACCTGGTCAACCTGGCCGTCAAGCAGGTGCCACCTTCCCCACTCCTGTCCCGCACACACGCCCGGGGCCGGTGCAGATTCTGTTCCAACCAGGCTGTGCCCCGTCCTGCTGTCCCGGATCCTGAATATCAGGGGGTGGAGCAGAGGAAAACCCCCACCCTCTTGGGTACAGACTTACCCAAGAGCTTGCTCAGCGAGAGCGGGCATTTGGAAGACCCTGAGAGCAAAGCCAAGCCGGGAGGTGGGAGGGGCTGGCGTTAAAGGTGGTCTGGCAGGCCTGCTGATGTGACTGGTGTACCTGCAGGTGAGAGTGAGCTGGGGGTGCTGCAGGCTGAGGGTCAACCGGAGCAGGGCCCCCAGGTGGGAGCAGGCCTGTGGGGCTGGACCTGCGGGAGGTGGAAGCCAGACTGGGGGCCTCAAAGGCTGAGGAAGGGCTTTGGTCTTGGCCCCTCAGGGAGCCAGTGAAGGGTTTGAGTCAAGGACTGATGATCTGCCCGATGCTTTGAACTGGCTCACTCCGGCTGCTGGGCTCAGCGTGGAGAAAGGGGTTGAAGGCAGGCCCTACGGGACCAGGCAGAGGCTGTGTGGGAACCCACACTTGGGCGGGAGACCCGGGCAGGATGGGAGCAGCAGCAGGGCCGGAAGCTGTCGAGGCCTGCCTTGAAGCTGGAGTGGGCAGACGTGGTGATGCGATGGGCGTGGGGCGGGCGGGGTGGTCAAGGATGAGTCTGGGCTTGGGTCTGAGCCCTGGAAGACGCTGCCGTGGCTGTCTGCCGGGCCAGGGAGCCACCGCAGAAGTGAGAGTTTCTGGCGATGGTTTTTTATTTGGAGGGTGCTGGGTGGCATTATTTATTCATTTAGAAAAGCCATATGGTATTCCTTCACCACCAGGATTCCTGGGAAATTGGGGCCCTCGGGCCATGCCAAATGGGAACGGAGATGGCGTCAGCTGGCAGCTGTGTGCACAGAAATCGGTGCAATGCTCCCTCCTATTTCCAAGCGCCCAGGTGCTCGGGTCTCAGTCCCAAGCTAAGGACTGCAGGCGGTGGTGTGATGCCTTATTTTTGCCTCATCCTGCCTCATCCTGCTTAGGATGCAGGGACCGCCCCATGCACACCTACCACGTGGCCATCCCCTCACAGGACGGGGACCAAACGGGCCGGTGGGCATGCTGGGCTGTGCCTGGGAACCTCAGACCTCTCCCCCTGCCAACTCCAGGCTCTGCCTCCCTGCTGGCAGCTTCTCAGAGGCCCTCGTCTCCCCACCCACAGACACCTGGCATCGCCGCCTCTGGGCTCCAACTTTCCTAAGAGAAAGCAAGAACCTCAGACGTCAGGTGCAGAAGCAAGATGCCTACGGAAAATGAAAGGAAGGGAAAAAATAATAATCATGAACCTTTAAAAAGAGCTTAGTATGTTCCAGGTATCATTCTGAGAGCTTCCATCCCCACTCCGAATTCATTTAACGCCCATCTCATTCTGTAAGGCGCTGTACTACCCTTATTTTATGGATATGAAAACTAAGGCACAGAGAGGTTAAGTAACTTGACCGAAGTCACACAGCTAGTAAGTAGCAGATCTGGGGTTCAAAACAAGCCCTTCTATTCCACATCCATGCTTGTAACACATACTGTTTTCTAAAGGAAAACAAAGCCAAATTAGCAATTGAGTAAATTATCTCAAAACTCAGGTCATTAATTCATTTACTCTTTCCCTGAGCACCTACCCTGCGGGCTGGGGCCTGGACCCTGGGGCCACAGAAAGGAGTAAGAAAGACAGAATCTCATCCCCTCGCCCAAGCTGGTGTGGCTGGACTGGAGGCGGGTTGGCCAGACCTGGGAACTGTTGTCCTCCAGCATCACTGATTAGAACAGAGATCTTGACTTTGAGCAAGTCCCTGGCCCGCTCTGTCCTCAGGCCCCTGATGTGTAGATCAAGGTCTCTGCTAGTGCTGATGTGTTTGATGATCTTTGGTGATATTTTCTTAGTTGCTTCTAAAAAAAGCCAGCCCGCTTGGCAGGGGCTCTGTGGGGCTCCAGGGTACTGGGACAGCACTGTGGTCCAGGAGGTGACAGATCAGAGCCGGGAGCCCTTTCCTCTGAGTTGGCGGCCATGGCAGGCAGTACTGAGGAAGAAGGTGACGCCATCCACCCACAGGGCACAAGACCAACCCCTGCTTCTTCCCCACCCGCAAGAACATTTGCCCAACTGCCTTTGTCTAAACTCTCCGACCTTGGCTCTCCTTGATATTCCCTTCACCCAACTCCGCCTGGATGCCAATACCAGGCACGGGGCGGGGGTGACTCCACAGGCTGCAAAGGCCTTCAGGGCTGCAGGCGCCAGTCCAGGTCTCCAGGCAACCAGGCCTCCCACAGGATGGTTGCTCTAGGCACCGTGGGAGGCTTGTATCGAGAAGGGGCTTAGACTTGTTCTGCTGCGCTCTTGGGGCAGAGCTGGGCTGACAGGGTGTCTGGGGTGATGGTCAGGGCAGGACAGGTTTAACACGCAGCAGCCCAGAAGGGGGGAGCGGAGTGGATCTGGGGGCATGAAGGGGATGCTGCATCGTCAGGGTTGGTGGTACCCTCAGCTGGAGCGCTGCTTTCCCCGCCGCACTGCCCCAGCTGCCCACTGGGCCCTTTGGGTAAAGGGATCATGTTGGCCGGGGCATAGGAACCTCCTCAGGAATTTCCTGGGGGCTCTGTGTCTGCAGACTTGAATGCAGAGCTGTGTCCCACCTGTGGAGAAGACTTGCGAAACGTTGGTGGGCAGGACTGTTATGGACAGTAACTGACATTTGTGTGGCATTGCTGGTTTATTGGTGCTGTTGTTCCCTAGAGATGCATTTCAAGAGCAAATTCAAGACGGTGTTGAAGCCGTGCACTGTTTTCCTCATCCCTCATCCCCTCATCCCAATCTAATCTGCACATCACTGTCAGAGATCAGTCTAAATCTAACCACGTCAACACTGAAAAGCAGTGACTCCCCACTGTCCTTGGGTTGATGGCGGACCTTCAGGATGAGGCCACACTCCCTCCCCAACCTCATAATCCCCACCGCTCCTGTGACATATCACACTTGGGTCCCAGATTTCCACCAGAAGGGCAGAACTCATTCTTCTGGACCTGGAATACCCACACTGGGAAAGCTTGATGTCTGATGAACTCTCATTCCTCCCTCAAAACCCTGCTTCTGTTGAGATTCTCCCAGCCTGTCTCCCCACATCCCTATACCCACCTCTGTAAACTGCTGTATTTTGTACACATTTCTTGTTTTTCTTATATACCACCCAGGCTGGCTCTTGCGCACTGTAAGGTCCAGGATTCCTAACAGAGTCCCTCCCAGTGCATGTCCCCTAAAGGACTGTGAAATTGGCTACCACAGAGCCAGTACCAGACATCTTTTAAGAAGAGTTGCACAGAGTTGGGGGCAAGAACTCAATTTACTACTCAGCTGCCACTAAGAATAAGCGCACCAGCCGTTTATTATATTAAGCACCTATTATGTGCAAGTCACATGTTACTCATTTCACAAAACATGCTTTTGGCTTTTGTTTTGTTTGGATTTTGATTTTTTCTTATACTTTTCTTTCTTTCTTTTCACTTCCTCTCTCTCTCTCTCTCTCTCTCTCTCTCTCTCTCTCTCTCAGACACAGTCTCACTAATTTTCTCAGGCTGGTCTTGAACTTGCGATCCTCCTGCCTCAGCTTCCTGGGTATGTGGGAATACGGGGAAACACCATCCTTTTAATCCATGCAATAACATAGACAGAGAGAGACAGAGGTTCTGTTAACAAGGTCGCAACTGCCCAGTGGTGAGCTGCCTCAGTCTGCTGACTGCCCAGGGCAGAGTTGGCATCAGCGCCCAGGCCTGTGGGATGACACGCTGGCTCCACTCTCCCTGCCCCTCCTCCTCTGGTTGGCTCTTCCTCACCACTGCCCCACAAGCGACTGGGTGAGGGGATAGTGCCGCGGCCAGCCCTCAACCTGACCAGAGAAGCAGTCCCACCCCTGGATGCCATCTTTTCTAGAGCAGGAAGAATACCCCACTGTGGTCCTCACCTCTGAAGACCGAAGCATACGTGGCCACCCCACCCTTGGATCTGCTGTGGACATGGGAGGATCGCTAGGGCCCCGGAGAGCTGGAAGTGCCAGGGCAGCGTGTGACCCTCGGGCAGCTTCCTCGCCATCCAGCGCTCCCCTGCCCGCCTCCCCTCTCTTCCCAGCATCGCTGAGGAGTGGAACTGTCAGGAAAACACCAAGCCGCGGTGCGAGCCCGTGTGGTGCATGCGTGCAGTCATCCAAACTCTGACTTGTGAAGTTAACTCCCTGATCTTCCCTGAGTGCAGCCAGGAGTGACTAATGCAGTAGAGCTGAAGAACAAACAACTTGCCACGCCGAGATGACTTACTTAGCAGTGGTGGTTAGTGCAGCCGAGAGTGAGTAAGTCCCTTTTGGGTACAGCTATGGAGGGGACCTGTGTGCTTTGCAGGTCACCCTGACCACACCTTTGTAGTTAGTGCTACTCTGGCTGTTTCCACCACACAAGGCACACAAACAAGATGGTAAAGTTTCAGACATGACATCATCCAGATCTCCCAGGAAGGGAAACTGAGACCCAGAGTCACTCACAACTAGTGGTCAGGACAAGAAACCGGGTCCCATAAGCCAGCCTGCTCTAAAACCACACTGGGGCAGTCATTACTCACAAACTGCAGGCAGAGCACCCAGAGGGTGGTGGTGTCTCAGTTTCTTTACACTTTCTCCCTTAAGCTTGTCAGCTGCCCTTGCTGAGGCCCTAGATTCATTTTTAGTGTTTTATCTGGTAAGCGGGCTTAACTTTTTTGTCTTGCTTCAGTCTTTTCTCAGAAAACCTGTGTGAGTCATCCTGTTTCGAGAGGCGGGGCCCGGCCTGCTAAAGCAGAGCCACGTTGTCTCCAGGAAGGTCCCGGTAGATGGAAGCACCAGCGTCTCCCAGGGCTTCTCGGAGAGCACGCTGCCTTCCACAAACTCCACTCCCCGAGCGAGCGAGCTGGGAAGTTAGGGTCCTCCAGAAGGACTTGGTGGATCCTTCCTCGCGCTTGCTGTGCCACTGAGTGTCGCGAGGCAGAAACAGACAAGAGGGTGGGAACGTGGGAATCTGGGGACTTGGAGTTAGAAATGTTGGGGTGAGTGTGTATGTCCTTGTAGGTTTTATTTTTTTCAGTTTCTGTTTTTTTTTAGAATATGTTTGCATTACATAATGATTGCACTCCTGTGAGAGTCGATACATGTGCACCATATATCTTAATTCTTTTTCTCATTCCCTTTCCCTCCCTTCAGCCCTCCCTCCATCTCTTGATTCCTGTATTTAACTAAAATTTATCTCCCTACTTCTTATTATCTATCTGTTATTTTGCTCTTTATTTGTATTTTGGGTTTCTCATATAAGAGAAATCATGCAATATTTAAGTTTGTGTGTCAATTTATTTCACTGAATATTATGTTCTCAGGTACATCCATCTTCTTGCAGATGACTCAAGTTTACCCTTCTTTCCAGCAGAGTAGTTCATTGTGTATAAATATCACATTTTCTTTCATCTGTTGATGGACATGAGATACGGGCCGCTTCCAAGATTTAGCTACTGTGCTGCTATAAACATGGGCGTGCATGTATTACTGTACATGATGTCTTTAATTCTTTCGGGAAGATGCCTAGAAGGGTACGAGCAGGGTCAAATGGAATTCCTTGTGTGTCTCCGTGTGTTCTGAGTGTGAGCCAATGATGGGGCAGAGTGAGGGACACAGGTGACAGGAGTCCTCCCACCTAGAGAGGAAGTAGCCAGCAAACTGGCCCATTTGACTGCGGAGTTCCAAGCTGGGAGAGCATCTCTCTGTTGTCCTATGAGGTGGGGACAGTCACATTTGGAGGGTCTGTAGTTCCCATCAACTCCCCTGACTCCTTACTTTGAGCCAGCGTTACCCTTGTGGCTGGCTGGGCCCAGGCAGATGTGTGAGAGCCCGGGCGAGCCCATGAACTTGGTCTTTGTGCCTCACCTTCCTCATCTGTAGTAGAATGGGTTAACAGTGACCCCTGTCTCGGGGTGACTATGAAATTAAATGGGCTAACAATAGCTGAGCAGCGCTTAGCACATGGCCAGGCGCATGCTGGGTGATAGGTGGGAGGCAGGCCTGGCTGCCTTTGTTCCCCTCGGTGCTGGCTCACCGCCCCCCAGGGGTTCTAGCCGAGGACACAGTGTTCATGCTTTTCCTTCTGTCCACGTCAGGTCTTGGCCAACAAGAGCCACCTCTGGGTGGAGGAAGAAGTCTGGCGCATGGAGATTTACCTTTCCCTGGGAGTGCTGGCCCTCGGCACGCTGTCCCTGCTGGCCGTCACCTCACTGCCATCCATCGCAAACTCACTCAACTGGAGAGAGTTCAGCTTCATGCAGGTAAAGCAGACATACCATGTGCAAGTGAGCACAGCGGGGGCCCAGCCCACCCGTCTGGTCAAGGGCCTTCACCTCTGCAGGTCGCCTTGTCTCTGCAGGTCTCCTGAGCAGGGCCACTGCTCAGATGCTGGGCTTCCTTCCATGGAGCCCTCTCAGCTTCCTGATGAAGAGCCACCTGTACAGGCTCATCTTTCTGACATCAGGGAAGCCAGAGAGAGGCAAATGGAAAGACTAGAGGAGGCGTTAGGACCTACGTCAGGCTTGCTCAGTTTCTACCACTCCTGAGCTTTCCAAGCCAAATTCCATCCTGCGCCGTCACCCAGCTGTCTGGTAGTCTAGATGGCAGTCAGTGAGTTATGAGTGAGCTTAGCCCTCCACCTGCAGCCTCTTCTCAACCTAACCTGGTGGTCTTGCTCCCTTTAGCATTTGATGCTTGTGGGGAGGACAGGAGGTGAGCGCTAGGATCACTGTCGATAAGGGACAAGGTGGCATTTCCCAGAGGACACCATTCCTGAGGAATTATCCACAGATAGGAGGGCTGGGGGCTGGGACATGGCTCAGTGGGCCACCGGGTGCCTAGCATGACAGGGCCCGTGTTCCATCCCCAGCACCATGAAGGGACAAAAAAGGAGGCATGTCATCAAACACATCTGAGAAAAGATCTGCTTCCCCCTGAAAGATTCCAGTAACGTCCGCAACATACAAACCTCCGTTAACCAGACCCATTAAGCACGAGTGCCTCCTGTCCTGGGTTCTCACGTGGCAGCTTTCACCGCTACCCTCTGGCACACTCTGGGAAATTCTGCCCCTGGCCCAGGGACCTCTGCGTACTTGTCCATGCAGTAAATATCTACTGAGCGCTCGCCGCATGCCAGGCGCCACACTAGGAATATGAGAATATGAGAGGGGACAAGACAGGCAGAGCTTTGTTTCAGTTATTACAGAAATAACTGAGATGGGGACATTTCTGACACTTGGCACCTCCTTCTGTCCTCTGCACCGAGTACATGGTCAGTGTTGGCGGATTAACTCATCCCCCCACCGTGTATGGGCACTGACTAATACTGGATCCTGCCTTCCATTGTACCGGGGCAGAGAACAGCCATCATATCCACCCCCACTGTCAACAGAAATCTGTCAAGTGTCTTCAGAGAACAGTGACGGTGTACTGCTTTTATGTAATGCAGGTAATTATTCGTGACTGGGGACCCTTAGTGTACCTCAGAACAAAACGGTCTTGGTAGTTTTTTAAAGTGTGCCTATCAATCTCACGGGCTCTGCTCATCTCAGCAAGTCCCTGGAGGAGGGCTCAGGCTGGCACACGATGGCGTAAGAAGGTGGGGGGAAGGCGTTCTGCTGATCTGCCACTAATCCCCCTGTGCCTCACACCCAAATCTAAGATTTTCCTGTTCCCGCCTGGAGTATCCTGGGCGCATGGTTTGTCCACAATTAAAGCAGACTTCAGGCGGCTCCCTCACCAGAAAGTTGCACCCTTAAGCAGCGCAGATTACGTGCCTGGCTCTGGCTGCTAGAGAAAGCCTATGGATTTGATTTTGTTAGCAAAACTGCCTGGGACCCCAGCAGCTGGGCTCTGCTTTGCATATTGAAGAGCTGCAATGAAAACATGAAAGTCCTTTTGCCACTGCAGGAGCTGGGGAGGGGGGTGGATGGGTGGGAGGGCAGGATTTTATTTGTGGAAATCAAACGCCTGTACTCCATCCACAAAAGCTAGCTGCTTTGACTCTCGAGAGTACCGGTATGGAAGAGCCACTGCCAGGGCCTGGGACTATGTGTGAAAGAAAAATAGAAAGCATCTTGCTGTTATTCTTAGGGTATCTGACCACACTCTTTTATCCCTGACTAACCTACCACCTACCCATTTCCTGTTTTGTTTCATTTATTTATTTATTTATTTTAATTTCTTTTGGTGCTGGGGATCGAACTCAGGGCCTTGTGCTTGGAAGGCAAGCACTCTAACCACTGAGCTAAGTCCCCAGCCCTTGTGTTATTTTTCGAGACAAGTTCTCACTAGTTGCCTCAGCCTGCTTTGGACTCCTAGCCTCTAGCAATCCCCCTGCCTCAGCCTCCTAGGTAGCTGGAATTACAGGCTTGTACCAACATTCCTAGCTGCACCGAACATTTGAAAAATGAAAGAGAATAATAGAACAGCAAAGAAAATATCAGAGTGTTTTGCAGGATGTACAGATAGATGTGTTCAGTTACATCGATTTGGTAGTTAAATATACACATGTGCTAGACCTGGCTGTCTCCTGGGCACTAAAACGCACATCTTATCATGAGCCTCTGTCAGCAAGGTCTGAACCACAGAGCACTCCGGGAGAATACAGATGCCCAGACCTGCCCCCCCCCGTGGACTTGGATGTGCTGAGGTGGCGCTAGAACTCTAGGTGGTGCCCTCTGGTGGCACACCGGAGGTGGTGCAGCAGAGCTGGGTCAGTCCTAGACCTCGCTTACAGGCCATGCACCATGGACTAGCTCCTCAACCTCTCAGGTTTACTGCTTCCCCGCCTGTGCCTGTGTTCGTTCATGTGGTCATTGGAAGGCTGTAAATTGCACGACCCATGTACCCAGGAACGGCTATATTGTTTTTTCTTCAAGGTGCTGGGGATTGAACCCAGGGCCTCCCGCATGCTAGGCAAGCACTCTAACACCAAGCTGCATCCCTCCCTGGGTGACTTCCTTCCTTCAAGTTAGCCTGGCCAGTGAGGAGCTAACTGGCCCCTATTTTCCCTGCCCCGCCGCACATGGCCACATAGCCACAGGGCTTAGAAACCAGCTGTGACTGTCAAGGGGCCTTGGGATGAACCCTGGGTTTGTAATATTTTGTTTGCAGTGTGTTGATTCCACAAAAAAGGTGACTCATGCTTGCATTTATCCCTTTGTTTCCAAGGTTGTTTTCAAAGTTTTAAATTATAGTTTGTGGGTTTTTGGGGTTTTTTGGTTTTTTTTTGGTGTTTTTGTTTGGCTTTGGCTATGCTAAATGCTCCCAATACAGCCAGTTAAACATCATTAGATTGCAAAATACCCACATGGGAGTAGCGCACCTGCCCAGAAAGCGGGGCTTCAGCTCTCAGCACCTAAGCACTGTCCCAGAGGTGGAGGAATATTCTGTGACCCGGCTCTCGTCTGCCTCTTGCCTGAAATAATGACAGAGAGCGGCCTGACCCCAGCTTGGTGAGTGATTGTCAAAGCCCCTTCGTGCCATTATAATTGAGCACCAGCAGGAGCCACCCACGACCTGGCTGTTTCTTTTTTGCTAACAAGCTTCTGTATAATAAAAATGGCCCTAACTTAGGGGGGTTATTAATTGCCCCAGGACAATCCCTTCTCTTCTTTTGGGTCCCTTTGGCAATATTGGAATTTTTAAATTGTTTTCAAGGAGAGTTTTAGGGAAACAAACTCTGGAATCATCTAGGCTTCCTACCGGGATTGGGAAGTCAAAGGGCTTTTGTTACTGGCTGGACTTTGGCTGTATGGCCTTGCTGTGGATCATTAGCTGGAGGCTGGGGTTCTGCCATCCATACCTTGGGGTTTGGGAAGGCAAAGGGATGCAAATGTCTGAGAAGGAGGATCTGACTGCTGATGGGCCCTGGAGCAGTGCCTCAATGTCTTCCCAGTGTAGGTCCCCACATGCCCATCCATCAGTCTCCAGATGAGGGGCTGGGACAGTGGCCCACCTGGGTCACCCTGGAGCTGCAGGGCATGTTCCCCAAGGGAGATGCTGAGGCCTCAGTGGGTTCCCATTGCTGCCCATCTGAGAAAGTCCAGAACACACCATGTGGGAAACGAAAGGCCTTCAATGGGCGTTTGTCTACAGAACAGACAGATTCAGGTCCTCCCCAACCGAACAGTCTGGGCATTAGAGACCTGTGTGGACTTTTCAACCTCAAGCTAGAAGGGCGCGGGTGGTAACAGTTTCCGAAATTAGTGGTTTAGTCCTAACTGCTCATTACCATCATCTGCTGAACTCTGAAAAACAACAGATGCCTGAGCCCCACCCAAACTGATTTAATCTGAATTTCTGGGCACGGATCTTGGGCAATCATATTTTTTTCCAGGTGATTTTAACAGGTTTAAAGCCAGTATCAGACTGAGCAGTTCTCCAGGATTAAAGGCACTTTGCAGCCACCTCAGCAACTCTGAAAGTCCATGACAAGGAGTGGAAGGACCACCAGCTGGGGCTGGACACCTGGTTGGAGAACTTCAGTCGGCTGTTCAAGGCTTGCTCTTGATAGGCAGTACTGGGGTCTTTTAAAACAAATTGCCCCCAGTCTTCCATGATGAGAGATCAGAATTCAGAAAAATTGTTGTGGCCACAAAGATACAGGTTCATTTTGTTTTGTTCACAGTACTGGGATTGGACCAAGTGCCTTCAAACCGAGCTATATCCCCAGTCCCCCTCTTTTTTTTTTTTTTTCTCTTTGTGAGACAGATTCTTGCTAAGTCACTAGCCCAGCCTGGGCCCTTGCCTTAGCCTCCCAGAGTGCTGGGATTACAGATGTGTGCCACCACTCTCAGCTCACATTTGCAATTTTCGATAGCTGCTTCTGGGAGTGACAAAGATTTGGTTCTATGTGACTCGCAGTCGAGGAAGCTTGCATTTGGAGATATGGCATTAAAATGACATAAATTAAGTGTAGGGAACAGCACAAAGCCAACTGCAACTTCCTAACTGGCCACAATGAGGCTGGAAGTTATTAAGAATGAAATGAGAAGTGGACACAAGGCCAAGAACAACCAGAGATGGCTAAGAAGGACAGAGACTAAGGGAGGGGCTCGTATTTTACTGGAGTATTTTATTCGGGGCAGAAATCTACCTGGGAAGCTGCCTGTGAAATTATAGTGTATAGCCATTAGAAAATGCTTCTTATTATGTTTAACAAAAGTATCACAAGAAATTCTTCTGGTGGGTATTCTTTCATTCCCCAGAGTTCACAGTGCAGGTGTTTGTACAGGAGCAAGTACAGCAAAATACTCCCTCCTTCCCAACGAGTAGCAAAAACCAGACACAATGCAGAATGCATTCATTCATTCATTCATTCATTCATTTTTACTTACTTATTTTGCAGTGCTGGGGATTGAACCCAGAGCCTTGCATATGCTAGGCAGGTGCTGTACCACTGAACTATACTCCCAGCCACCCAGCCCCATTTAGAAAGGTGTCTGAAGAGAGTACAGACAGACAGCCTCTCTCCGCTGGGCTCTCGGGTTGACGCTGACAAGCTAAGCTAGGAGGAAATCTAGCTTGGGAAAATTACAGCTTTTCTGGAAAGCTCCAAACCAATCTATAATGAGCATGCTGAGGTATCAGCTTGCCACGTTTAAATTAAACCTTTGCGACGTCTCCTTGGAGAAATGTGCACGTGTCCACTGCTTGATGGGCCACTGTCCATTTCATTCCCGATGTCATACACACAGGTCTCTCCTGCCCCAAATCTTCAGTGACCCCAGTGCTCACAGAACACAGCTGGAGCTGCCTGAGCCTCGCCTCCCTCCCCATGCTGCCCGGATGCACAGTGCCCTCCGCTCTGGCCCTGTACCCTTGGAAGCTGGCTTTTTTGGAATCACTTGCTTCCCACAGAGGCTGATCAAGTGGCTCACCTAGGGCCACATCAGTCAGAAGCGATGCCAGCAATAGAATGTGCATCTCCCCTTTGTCATCTCTGAGGCCACTTGCGGCCGCAAAGGCTGGCATTGCCCGAGCAGCCCCTCAGGGTATTTCACTGCGCAGCCCAAGTACAAAGTCCTGCCTGAGCAGGTGAGGGAGGAATCGCTCTTTGGCAGTGACTCACAAAAGCCGTCTCTGCCTCAAGGGGTGTGAAGCCTCCTGGAAGGCAGCCCAGGCCTTTCTACTGAGAGTTGCTGGTGCTTCCTGCCCCTCCAGGTCACTCATCCGCTTCCAGGCAGAGGGCGGGCCTGGTGGGGCAGCCCTGGCTGACAGCATCCACTGGCTATGTTGGGCTTTGTGCATGATGCCAGGTTAAGCAGACGGCAGGCCCCTGGAACCACCTCCCTGTTGGTGCTAAGTCCATGTGCCACCTGTGAGTTATTTACTTTGTGTTTCTCTTTAAATCCTCTTAAAATCAATTTCCTTTTTTGCCCCACCTTAATTTAGGCTACCTGGTACCTGTGAAATTATGATTTGGGTATACCAGCAGATACCTGTTACTGTTTTTTTTTTTTTTTTTGGGTGCTGGGAATCGAACTCAGGGCCTTGTGAAGAAGATACCTGTTACTTTAATATACACTAAAGTGTACACAGAGTTAGTAAAATGTTATTAAACTCCTTTGAACAAAATTCCATCTAAAGTCATCTGGCAGCCACGGGAGCTACCAGGGAAAAAGCATCTTTATTCAATGTGCAAGAGTAAATCCTTATGCACCCTTAGTATAGAAGCAAGATCTCATTTTTCTGCTAGAGATCAGTGAGGCTCTGAGAATTCCGGAAGCAACCCTAAAATCTTGCACATAGAGAGTAATAGGGCTGGGATTCAAACCTAAAGCTCCGCTGCCCGCCTCGGCCAGGCAGCAGAAGCCCCAGTCTGACCTCGCCCAGCCTCATCTGGCCTTCTTTTCCTCTTCAGTCCACGCTGGGCTTTGTGGCCCTGGTGCTGAGCACGCTGCACACGCTCACCTACGGCTGGACCCGCGCCTTTGAGGAGAGCCGCTACAAGTTCTACCTGCCGCCCACCTTCACACTCACACTGCTGGTGCCCTGCGTTGTCATCCTAGCCAAAGGCCTGTTCCTGCTGCCCTGCTTCAGCCACAGACTTGCCAAGATACGAAGAGGCTGGGAGAAAGATGGCACAGTCAAGTTCATGCTGCCAACCGACTCCATCCTAGCAGAAAAAACAAGCCACGTGTGAGGCGTCTGTGCCCAGCGCCATAAACCAGGCACAGGCGGCCAGCCCCGAGTCATGATCGGTCTTTTCTGGGTGGTGCAGAGCAGAGTAATTGTGCACGCACGGGTGGCTCAAGGTGGGACTTCCTGGGATGAAAATGTGTGCAGTAATATTCAGAATGACATACACGTGTGTGCAATTTTTATGTACATATAGCTATATAACAGGATTTGAGATTATACTTACTTAGCTAAAAAGTTGGGTGCCTGAGATTTCAACTTGTAGATTTAAAAGTAAGCGCCAGATGTTAAACAGCAGATCAGCTATTGTGACCTTTGCAGAGACACATACACACTTTTTGCACAGAATAGGCTTGTATACGCTGGTGAGTAACGTCCTTTATGCCTCCTCCACTTGCCCTTGGCTACTTTCCCAAGGCATGAGGCTCCTACAGGGCCGTGAGTCCAAATGGCGGGGAAGACAGTGGCTCTGCCTGCAGCCCACCCAGGTGCCAGGGACTAAAGACAGCCGGTGAGCGGGGGCTGGGGACCCAGCTCCTCCGGGCCCCCGTGGGCAGCAGGGAGAGGCTGAGTGGAGAGCGGCGTGGGTGGTGAGCACTCCTTCCCGGAATCTGCACCAGGAAGCCACGAAAGTTCAGGTTTTTTCCTGGTAGAGTTGGGTGTATGGGGGTTTGGGACTGAAGCTGTTTCACCTGATTCTCACTTGAGCCGGGGAGATTTTGTCTCCCCCTTGAAAGTCAGGAATCACCACGGAGCCTGCAAATGGATCCTCCTGTGAGGGTGTGAAGTTGCCGCAGCCACTAATGAACCTGCGTTTCAGAACACGTAATTGTTCTCCCTCTATTAAGTTGCTGGTGGCCGTCTTTAAGCCGCGGAGCCTTCTCACCTTTTTCCTCATTAATCTGGATGTCTGCAGAAGGCTGAGAGCAGACCCCTTACCCATCAGTCCGTGCAGGGGGCACATCCGTGTTCACTGGGGTGTGTGGCGCTATCTTTCTTGGACCTGGCCAGGGCTGAGGACTGTCTTCACCAGGTCTGTCCTGTGGAAAGATGACAGGGACCCCATTGGGTGTCCCCCGCTGCCTCTGGGTGCCCAGAAAACAGCACGGGCTCCAAGCTCCTCCTCATAGCATACAGCAGTCTCCCCTTTGTCCACAGTTTTGCCTTCCTCAGTTTGTTACCCCAGATCAACTGCAGTCTTGAAAATATTAATATTTGTCCTGACTTCCAAGAGAGACACTACATTCACGTATTTTATTATCGTATATTGTTACACTTGCTCTATTTTATTAGTTACTAGTCTCTTCCTGTGCCTAATTTATTAATTAACCCTTATCATAGGTCTGTATGTTTAGGAAAACTACAGCATATACATTCAGGGTTCAGTACTGTCGAAGTTTCAGCACCAATGGGGATTTTGGGGACTGCTATACTGCATCTCAAAACAGCTGGGAGGGGCTTTTCTGACAAAGATACATATGGAAAACACTGCTGCCCCAAAGCACAAGAGGCCAGACCACAGCCAGGGCCACAGGACATCTGTCCTTAGTCCCATGCCACCCGTCACTGATTCACGTTGAAACTGAAGAAGCAGCTGTGTTCAGCCCAAGACCCCCAACCCCGCAGGGCCAGGGCGCTCTGTGAACACACGGGTCCCTACGGAGCTCCTTCTGGGCCAGCAGACAGCCGCTCCTGGAACACGGAGCAGGGCCAGCCAAGGCCAGCCAGAGAGTGGACAAGAAGAGATGCCATGCCAGCCCCAGGAGGCTCCATGCACTTGTGTCTGCCGAGAACATTAGGGTCCTCCGGGGAAGGGAGGAAGCCCAGTGCAGAACCTCTCATTAGATCCATGACTGACAGGGAGAGGCCATCGCCTCCTGCAGACGTTTCCAGCTGCAACTCCCAGCTGGGAGGTAGGAGCTTATCTTTTGGCATAAAGTGTCCCTGATGAAAGCACCAGCCACGGACCATGAGAGACTCGCTGGAAGGAAACAAGGAGGTGAATATTTCATTATCTGCTTGCCATAACAAAGGCCCATGGATTCTCCGCTAATGGAAGGAGGGAGAACATAGGCAACAGAGGCCCCCTACACACACACACACACACACACACACACACACACCCCAGTGATTCCGACCCTAGCGGATACTGGATGCCTTTCTTGTCCAGCCTTCCCTACCCAGGGATGGTTCCTTAT
>PVJO010015756.1:0-44044 GCA_004026905.1 Hystrix cristata
GTTAGGAGTAGGAGAAGATTCTCCACAGAAAGGACTTATTGGGTATTGCATTGGTAAATCCTTAAATGCCATTTTCCTTAGGTCTTTAATCTCAAGATGGTCAATTTCTCTGGAGAGAAATTATTCAGTATATTGCCTGGATATGAAAACTTGACTAATAGAATTTTAGGAATTCTTTATAAAATATATGTTAAGGCCAGAGATTCCCAATATGTGGTCTGTGGAACCAAAGACTTCCAAAGATTCTTTTGGAGATTCCAGAATCAAAACTATTTTTAAAATAACACTAAGATATTATTTGCCATTTTTTGTGGTGTTGATATTTGCAATAATGATGCAAACTAAACTGGTAAAATCCCAGCATCTTACCACACTAATCAACACAGGAGTACCAGACTCTGCTACAGTCATTGTGTTCTTCACAACCACATGGTAACAGTAAAACCAAAAAATAAAGCCAATTTCACTTAGGAATGTCTTTGATAAAGCATTAAAGTCATTATTTCTTATTTAATCTTGACTCCTGAATGCACAGCTTTTTAACTATTTCCTTTGATACATAATGCACTTCTACAGCATACCAAAGTGTAGTAGATGTGTGAAAGAAAAGCACACATACAACTGTTGGAACTACAAGCTGAACTACTTGCTTTTTCAACTAACACCATTTTTACTTGAAAGGTTGACTGGAAAATGTTGGATGTTCAGAGGTGACTATTTGACAGGCAGTTTTCTTAAAAATGAACAAAACAGCTTCATCACTAGAGGGAAAGCAACTGAAGGTATTTATTCCCAGTGACAGAATTTGAGTTTTCAAATGAAGGTTAGAATTTTGGAAAATTTTTGTCTTCTGCCATGAACTTGAAAGCCTCCCAATACTGAGATAAATGATGATAGTAACCAATGTGCTTTTAAAAAATACACATTGTGTGATAAAATATGCCTATGTTTGGAAGGGTTCCTAAATTAGTGAACTGGTATTGTCAAACTAGCCCCTGTAGGATATTGACAAATCATGCGTGGATAAAAGTACAAGATAAATCAGTGGCTCTTACCAGATTCTTAACAGAGTACAGAGAGTTCTCTACATGATTTCAGTTTCCATACTGAAGCTCTCCTTCGAGAAATTACCACTTGTTGGTAGCCAGGCATAATGGTACATACCTGTAATCCCAGAATTCTGGGAGGCTGAGGCAGGAAGATTGCAAATTTGAGCCTAGCCTGGGCAACTTTGTGATTTAGGGAGACACTCTCTCAAAAAATAAAAAAGTAAAATAAAATAAAAAGGACTCAGCATGTAGCTCAGTGCGAAGGTCCTGAGTTCAACCTCCAGTACAAAAAGAAAAAAAGAAAAGAAAAGAGAAAGAATGAGTTGAGTTTTGGAGTAGAACCAAAGAAAATATTAGTACCATAATTACCTGAAAAAACTGTTTAAATATCCCTCTTTTTCAACATATTTATCTCTGTGAAGCTGAATTTTCTTGGTAATCTACCACCAAAACAATATACCTTGGTAGACTGAGTACAATTTTGTTTTTATTAAGTCAGTTATTAAAAAGATTTGTAAAAACTTAAAACAGTGGCACCTTTCTTGCTGTTTTTTTTTGTTTTGGAAAATATAGTTAAATTTTATAACTATACATATAAAATACATATATATTTTAATATGCAATGGACTTACTATTGTTATATTTATAAATGAATATTTAGTTTTTCCAGGTGTAATTTATAATAAGATAAATATTGACATACATAACGAACATAAATAACTGATCTTTTTGATAATAAGGATTCTTTGTTTTGTTTCGTTTTGTTTTGTTGGCAGTACTGGGGATTAAAACCAGGACCTTCGCACTGAGCTATATCCTCAGCCCTTTTTAGTGTTTATTTTGTGACAGGGTCTTGCTAAGTTGCCCAGATGGGACTTGAATTTACAGTCCTCTGCCTCAGCCTCCCAGAATGCTGGGATTAAAGCAGGCACCACCAGGCATGAGGATCCTTAAAATCCTTAAGTGGCACTGTTTGGGATGCCTCACACAGTAATGCCTCAGTTTACAAACACTTCTGTTTGCAAATAATTCAGTTCTCAGACAAAAGCATTCAACAAAATTTTGCTTCCATTCACAAACTCCACATCAGGTGACCAACACAAACGTGGCTGTCTTCCCCAGAATCATAAAACAAATGAAGTTCGTGAACTGAGGTGCTGTACCATTGTGTTAGCCCCTTCACCCACCAAGTTTTCAATGTGGCTCTATTCCTCTGTTCTATTCTATGTGGCTCTATACCCCTATACATAATATTCCCTAAGCTGGATTTCTTCCTGACTGGTGGTGGGGAGTGATCCAAGAGTCAAATCTTTCCTCTGTAGACATTTCCAACCCTCACATCCTCCTTAGTGAATGAGTCAGCATGCTTCTTACTGCCTCTCCCCAGGTAGGAACCTCAGTTCAGTTTTCTATATTCTACTCAATTAGTTCCCACCCATGTTACTCTCATTCCAACATTTCAGTTCCATATATTGCTTTTCGGTCCCACTCTGCCATTCCTTTGACTTTGTGGGTTTATCAATTTTAAAATTTCTTTTCTGTTATGTTATTGGAGATTTGGTTGGCAGCAGTTATGGAAGGATACATTTGAGCATAAGTAACTTTGGTGTACATGCCAATATGTGGAAGCTAATGATTGCTATCTACTTTAAAAACATTAAATTAAAGTAGAATTCACCAAAAACATTAGAAACATTTAATAGAAAGAGGATATTCAGAATGTGTTACATATTTTCAGCTAAAATATCTGAATTTTCCTTTATTTTTTAGTTACTTCAAAGCAATTGACAAAATTCTTGGAATTTTGGGAAAATGATCTTGTTTTACAAAATAAACATCTGTAAAACAAAACAAAACAAAAAAAGCCTGCCAATGTTCAGGTCAGAATTAGGTTCATCGTTCATCTAACCAGTTTATAAATAAAAATAGTGAGACTTTGGAATTAGGTGTTGACATCTTCATATTTAAATACACTTAAAAACTGTGCTGGCCATTGAGGATTAAATCACCAATAAGGTATCATCCCAATCCTCAAGACATTTTAGGGAAAAAAACAGGTGATTAAACAAAACTTTCCTGCATCAGGCACTCATATTCTAAAACAGTTTCCTATGTCTGTCAAATAGTGAAATTTTAACTGGTGTACCCCCCCAGATGATGAATTTGTTCTGTGCATATGATATTTTTATTATTTTCTATACACAGATATATATATAATAGTAGTTAATATTTTTGATCATTTATTAGATACCCAGTTCTGTTCTAACTGCCCAACACATAACCATGTTGTTTGTTCTTCACAGCAATCTCTCTGAGTATTGGAACAATTTATTATACCCATTTTGCAGATGAAAGAAACTGAACACCGAGATGTCATGTGACTTGCCCAGTGTTACAGAGCCAATAAATGACAAGGCTAGGGGCTGAACTCAGAAGTCAGACCACAGAGCTCCATGTGGTATAAAGGCAGAGACAACATTCATATCCATGCATAGTATCTGCCCTCCATGATGACACTCGGAAGATGGTCTGACATCCATATACAATGCCCCTAACCTTTGCCTGGTTACTTAGAAGTTACAAAGAGCTTTAGCCTACATTATGCTACCTGACCCTCATGAGAACTCTAGCAATCAGGGATTTTCTTCACGTTGTGGAGATGGGGACCTCCATGGTTTGTGACTGAGAGATATAATTTTAAGGATTCTTCTTCTTCTTCTTCCTCCTCTTCCTCTTCATCTTCCTCTTCCTCTTCTTCTTCCTCTTCCTCTTCTTCTTCTTCCTCTTCCTCCTCCTCCTCCTTTTCTTCTTCTTCCTCCCCCCACCTTCTTCTTCTTTTGGTGCTGGGGATCTAACTCAGGGCCTTGCACTTACTAGGCAAGGAAAATAGAATCCCCAGTCCCAGGATTCTACTTCTTAAAGTACAAATAGATCATAATTGCTAGT
Source organism: Hystrix cristata (assembly GCA_004026905.1). NCBI lineage: Eukaryota > Metazoa > Chordata > Mammalia > Rodentia > Hystricidae > Hystrix > Hystrix cristata. Next base: position 3,996 of record PVJO010015756.1, read on the forward strand.
AACAATATTTAGCATTTAATACCATTTAAATGTTTAGTTACACAAGTGTAGCAGCTGCTAAATATGCCCAGAAGATTAGCAGAGCAGTAGTAGGACAGCATCTTGCAGCCTTTCCCTATTAGAGGTGCTCTGTAAACACATAAACATAGTTATTTAATGCTAACAGCAGATATGGAGAGTCACCTGCCCAAGGAGAGAATTTAGGGCACAGATTTGCTTAGATCAGAACCTGACAATGCTCAGCAAATAATCTTTGCCTCTGCTAATTGCTTTTCCCTTCATGTCTAGTAGGTTTGACAGATATTTGTTGAATGTGGAAACACTTGCTCTCCTTCCAGTTTTGAGCATCTGATCCATTCTTGGGTTCTCTCTTCTTCCCACACTATTCAAATCATCCTTCAATTTCTGTAGGTGCTTCTTTTGTGAAAGGAACCAGCACTCTCACCAACAGTTCTCAACAACTCCCGGTAGGATTTGTGAACAGTCACTTATTTCTTTGGACCACTTAATATCATAATTAGTACTGGCTTCTCTTTGCCTTTTCAAATCTGTTTTAGACATAAGAAACCTTTACTTCCAGCTTCTCTCTTTATGAGATGCAGAGTAACATAAAGGAAAAAATATGGGCTTTGATTCTCATGACTAGTCTTTGGATTACTTCTGTTGCTTACTATGTGTGTGCCATAGAATGACTCTCATAACAGCTACAGATAGTTTTTTATTTTGTTAGTCTTCCTCTAAACATTTCTTTCAAGTTAGTTTTTCCAAAACAAAAAAATTCATTTGTATATTAAAAAGTGGGTGTGCATGTCAATCTTACAATAATAAAAATGCTGCAACAAACGAAATATACAGCATCAGGGGTCATCATGGCGTAGTGTACAGTGTATGGTTTGTACACTAAAGCATACTGCTCGTTTGTTAAAAGTGATTATAAAGGTTTTGCTTCTGTATATTTACCTATTTAGGAAATACATAAAAACAGATCTTCACTATGACTGCAAATTTGTAAATTATGCACACTTATTAGTAACCAGAAGAAAATAAAAAATGAATGGTTTCATTGATATTGGTGACAGACTGGTGGACCAATATTTTAAATTTTTAATATTAACATTGTGATAATTTTATGAAACGAATAGTAATTTTAATATAATTAGAATTATGTATGTTAATGCTATTTATGTAAAGGAAATAGCAATTTAAAATAGCTTGCTTTTAACTTAGTTCCATTTAACTGGGATGAAACTGGATCAGTCTCATCGTAACTGACAAATAATATGCCCAGACTTGTGCTCCTGAAAATGGGATGTGGGATAAGCGAGACTTTATTTAATGTTTATGTTGATTGAGTTTCTGATTGAGAATTAGAATATAGCTCTTTGGTAATACCTAGCACAGTGTATTCTCACACCACTTGCCACAGTGACTGTCTCCTTTACATCATGAAAAAGGTGGTATTGTGAGCTGAATTACATCCACCCTAAATACATATATTGAATATCTTACCCACTTGTATCCCAGAGTATGTCAGTATGGTTGTTTCTTGATATCCACAAGGGATTGGTTCCAAGGCCCCCACCATGGATACAAAAATCTGTATATATATTCAATGACCTCAGATAAAAGTGTTGTGTTCCCATTTAGTTTACGTGCATCCTCCCTTGTACTTTAAATCATCTTTGGAGTACTCTTAATAATGGTAAGATACAAACACTATGTAAATAGTCATTACACTTTATTGTTTAGGGAATAATAGCAAGAAAAGTCTGTTACATTTTCAGTATAGACAGTTTTGTTCTGAATATTTTTGGTTTGTTTGGTCTGATCTGTGGATTTGGAACCTGCAGATATGGAAGGCTGACTGCGCTTGGAGCTAGAACCTTTAAAGTGTGATTGTGTTGGGGCTGGGGATTTAGCTCAGTGGTAGAATGCTTGTCTAGCAAGCATGAGGCCCTGGGTTCGGTTCTCAGCACCAAAACATTAAGAAATGAAAAAGCAAAAAAAAAAAAAAAAAGGCAAAAAAAGGTGTGATTGTGTTATATGAGGTTGTTAGCATGGGTCTTAATCCAACCTGACTTCCTTGTAAGAAGAGGAGATCTGGACACATGAAGGACACAAGGGCTATATGTGTCCTGACGAAAGACTTTGTGAGACCAGAAAGAAGGTGGCCATCTGCAAACCAAGGGGAAGGGCTCAGAAGAAACCAATTCTGCTGATGCTTTGATCTCAGACTTATGACCTTTAAACCTGAGAAAATAAAGTTCTGCTGCTTAAACCACCTAGTTTATGATATTTTCCTACAGTATCCCTAACAAGCTAATGTGTGTGGTTATTTGGTCTTTGGTTAAATTTCTTCAATGACAGAAGGCTTATGACCTGCTGAGCCCAACTATATAGTAGGTCTCATTCATTATTTTACCAATTTAACATTTTCTTCCCTATAACTTCTCCTTGATGGACATACTGCTGGCCTCTGCAGTCATATAGTACATCTAGTCTTCTTCCAAATGATGTTTCTCAAAAATCTGAGGATAATTACATCCCCATTAACTTTTTTTTCAAAAATCCCCCCCCTTGAATTCCTGTTATTGTCCTCATGTCTGTGTTAATTACTCTTTTTAATCATATCAACATCCCTTTTTAAGGATACTTTGAAAACATTTTCAGGTGGGATATTTTGATCACTGATGTACCAAATAGACTAGTTTTGGGGAAGTTGAAATTGATGATGAGAGAAGGAATCAGCAATTTGTATAATCTTTTTTTCCCCGAAGATGTATAAAAGAGAGGAATGATCACCCAGGCAAAGTAGAAACAAGGAGAATGAACCCACAACTCCTTCCACACAGGCAAAACTGTCCCTCTTGGTGCTTATAGAATGAAACCTGCTCTTCTCTACCACATATAATATGAATTTTACTTGGATTTAAAGACCCTTTCAAATATTTGGTGACTTAATTTAAAAGCTAGTATTAATAAATACATATTTTTTTAATTTTAGAAATTCTCATTACCATAATAATAATGCAACCCTTTGTTCATCTGTGAGCATCATTCATTTAACAATAGTCAGTATCTACTCTGTTGAAGGGTTGTTCAAGATAAAATTTAGAAACTACTTGAATTTGTGTGAATGGTCAATAATTCAGTCGAATTGTTGAGCATATTTAATTTATCGTGTTTGCATTTCCTTTAACAAATGGTAATACAACTATATATTTTAAAATAGGCCATTTTTGTGTGTCCTTTTTTTGACCTTGTTTTTCCAGCCAGTCTATGGTACAATACTTGTTAGTGATCCTGGTTGGTGAAATACCAGTGCATGGCCTCACAGCAGTGCATAATTTTCAGGTTGCAACCCTCAAAACAGTCAGAATGGGTTTCCTCAAACTTAGAAAATGTACACCGCCAAGACTCAATTTAAAAATGACAGACCTTCTGAATGGTGTTCTTTCTCCTCACAGTCATGTCTAATGTCCATTCTAGCACATTGTGCAGTGTCACAGGTTTTGAACTCTGGGAAAGACCAGAGAGCCTTTATCAAGTGCTGTTGAGTCACTCTCAGAATGTGAATAAAGTTCTTAATTTCAGTGTTCATGGAGAACTGAGTGCTGCTAGTTGGTAAAAGCATCTGAAGCTTCCTTTGTTCTATGAACAGACGAGTATCATGTTTACAGTAACCACAACTCTATGAGGAGATCATGTAGGCCAGGGCTTTGCTACTCTATAATTGTGCACTGGCAGCATCATGGCATTTGGGTACTTGTTAGAGATGCAGAATATCGGGTAGCACATTTTGACAAGATGCCAGGTGATTTACATGAACAGCAAAGCCAAGAAGCGCTAGTCCAGAGTCACAGTGAGAAAGCAGTCATACTCATTGTCTGTTGCTTATCACTGTCAACATTAGATCATATTACATTTCTTTGAGTTATGTCGTATCTTTGTAAAGTTGTGTTTTGCCAGTTTCTGTGATAAAAGCAACTCCCATGCTCAAACTAATAAGGAAAAGGAAATGAAAATGATAATGTCCAATTAGCTTCCGCATTTTGAAAGACTGTGCAATGCCTAAAGGCAAACATATCCCCTGAACCACCAGGTGTACAAGAGACTAAGGCAGTTTGAGAACCTCTGATCTAGAGGTTTATTTAAAAAACAGCAATAATGAAGGACAGTCCATTGTCATATGACTTTGGGAATTGTCCCATGGGTGTCCCCTTTTTAAGGAGACATGCTCGAGGCAAGTGGCCCGAGGTTAGTGTCATTGCAGAAGGAACAAAGAGAAAGTAAGAGAGACCAGACATATGCTCCAATGAGACTGAAGAGCAAGTCTTTTTGTAGAGTAAGTATCAGGGTACTCATGGACTCACCCCACCATAAGAGGCAGAACAGTTCTAAGGATGAGGCTTCTGTTATAGTGTCAAATTTGATTGGAATAGCCCAGGAATTTGGGGATGAACTGAGTCTAGGTCAGAGGCATTTAATCACTATAATTTGGAAAGTAGACATGAATGCTTCAGGTAATAATAATAAGAATGGCACCAACATTAATGTAACAACAATAATAGCAATTGGAATAATAATAATGATGATAATATGAAATTTTATTATGTTCCAGCCACTGTTTAAGTGAGATATATATATATCTCCTAAATTTCTTTCACTCACTCCCTAACTACTTTAAATGCCCTCTATGTTTAAAATACTATAGTACAAAATAGACAAAAAGACTTGCCCTCAGGAACTTTATTTTAGTGAAGAAAGACAATAACTGATAGGAAAAGTACTAAGTTTTATAGTGTATTGAAAAGTGACAAACGTTATAAAAATAAGAAAGCAAGCAGAATCATCAGGCATGCTGGAGAAGGTGGCAGTCAATTTGTGTTTGTTAAGTAGAGAAGCCAGAACTGATCATAGTGAGAAGGCAAGCTTAAAGCAAAGACTTGAAGGCAAAGATATGTCAGCCGGCAGATGTCCAGGAGAGGAGGCCTTATGGCTGTGGCAACTGCTGTAGTAAAGGCTCAAATGCAGAAGAGTATCTCTTGTGTCCTGGATTAGGGAGATCAATCAGGGTGGCTAATGCTGCCCAAATAAGATGAGGAAGCAGTAAGAGGAGATGAAATCAGAGCCTAACCGGATATAGTAGCATGGAGATCTCTTGTGCCATTTAAGGCACAAGAATGAACTTTCACCCTGAATTTAGTGTGAAGTCATTGCATGGTTTGGTTAAAGGAGGCACTTAGTTTTACCAAAATGCAAACAGAACACCGTGGCAGCCATATTGAGAATAGATTTGTGGGACAGGAAGACTAATGCACAGGAGTATACATACATAGGAGTCTTAAAATGATGGTGCTGGGGACAATTGGAGGCAATGAAAAGTGGTCAGATTCTAAATTTATGTTTTTGTGTGTGTCAAGCAGTCCTTTTATTTTTCTTTTTTAATTTTATGTTGAAAGCACAAAGAAATTAAGTGATTTCCCAAGGTTACAAAGTTAATATATGGCAGGATTTGGGACTGAACTCTATGTTTAAGGTACTATAAAAAAAATAGATAGAATTTGGACTAGTAGATGGTGAGAAGACAGGCATCGACTCAATAAAAGGCAGAGCTTTTTAATAATTATGCCTGCAAAGCAGTAATTTTCTGTGATTGGAGGGCTCTAAGTAGAAAAAAAAAAGCCATATTTCTGTGATTAGTAAGGGAGCTTCATGCATGGGGATGGAGGTTTAATAAAATGACTTTCAGGCCCCTTCTAAGATTCTATGATGCCCAAATATAGAATGACACAGTTTATAGTGTTTGTCAGTGGGTGGTGACAACTCTTAAAAATTACAACCATTTTGAAAACCATTTTCTTGCCTTCATTTAGTTTACCACGGTGTAAGTAATGCTAGATTTTTGCCTCTGTCCTCAAAGAAAAGGTGAAAACTTGATATATCTGACAAATGTGTTATGACTCAAAATGAACCCACAAAATTGCCCTTTTACATGAAAATTTAAAACATTCTTGTATTTGCACAGTGAATGACACTGTTAGGTAGTTTGGAGAATATAAAATTATAAAATAATGGATGGTATTCACTAGGATTGTCTATGGTCATTGCATAAAATCCTTCAATATTCTTATGTATAAAAAAAGGTGTTTGTTCATGGTTCTTACAATCAATTGCTATACCCTGTATGTGTGTGTTATTTGCACACTCCTGGAGTATTATATTGTGTTTCTATTTATGAAAAGTGCCTGATTTTGTTCAGGTATAGCAGGATTAATGTGCTATGATGCTATCCAAAGATACGACTTCATCTAAATATTTTTAAATGTTCTTTATCATAATGTCAAAGTGTTCTGAGCTGGATGTGGTCTTTCTTGCCGTGAACAAATCCACAGTATCTACCAAGTACTGCTAGACCATTTGGTGGGGCAGGGAATACAATATCCTGAGGACAACTTTTTGAGATACTTCTAGTTATACTAAGGAAAGACCAAACAGATCAGATGAATGCACACATTTTGGAAGAATTAAAAGAAGATGAATCAAAAGGATATTGAACTAGATCCTGACAACTGACAAAGAAGTGCCAGGGACCCTGTTTGGGAAGAGATGTTCTTGAGATTCAACCTAACTCTGAAGGTGGGAAGTTATAAATTACTATGATTTGCCTGAATTTGAGTATATGTGGAGTGGCAATGGTTACTCTTTTTAAAGAAAGAGAACTAACCACTCTCTCAAAAAGAAAGAAAGAAAGAAAGAAACCCACTCTCCCACATACATACTGTCTTTTGAATGGAATCTGTGATACTGTCTGGATTGGTTCTATTCTTAAAAATCTAAAAAGGTTGTGTGTGTGTGTGTGTGTGTGTGTGTGTGTGTGTGTGTGTGTGTGTACTTTCATCAAGCAAATGTTTCAAGACCCAGTAGAGAGCCATTAGTTACTTGGGGTGATTTACCATTCTACCATAGAGCATAAGTTCATATCTTAATGGTGACTTCTTATCATTTGGAACTGTTTGGATGACATATTAAAGGAAGAGAATCTCAAAAAAGTTGTCTAAATTTAGTAAAGAAACCTCTTCCCCCTCATGGTTTTGCTTTGTATTTCTTCTGGAGCACCACAGCCATAATCGATGGCACTGAGAATCTCAGGTGCAATACTTTCCTATTTGAAAAGCTGTGGCTTTCTTTCAGGTTTTGTCTAATACTACCAATTAATACCTGACCCATGAAATAAGACCGTATCAACCTTACCTCTTGCAAGTAAAATTTTATTCTCACTTGGATTCTTGTTGTTTTATTCTTGGTGCAATTTTAATGACCTATTTTTTTTCTTTTCTTTGTATCTGCCATACAACCTGTGTACTCTTTTAGAATATTAAGTTACCTTCTATAATTCCCAAAAATTAGTTGCAGAAAAGTTTTACTTTGTAAATGTGTACATGTAGAGAACTAGCACCCCCTAGTGTATTAAAGCCCCCAAAGATTTGGGATCTGACATTTAATAAGCTAATAACAAACGGTAATGTGCTCCAATGGACAGTTGTTAACTATCCCCACTAGCATTGTGTTATAACTTCTTTAGGCATGGAGAAAGCTTTCTTTAAGTTAATAAAAGTCATAAATGAACTAAAAACGATGGAAATAACATTTCAAATATTGGAACTAAAATTAGAAAATTATTACTGGCATTTCAACTCTTGATAATACTCTAAGGCTACAAAGTAGAACAGAAATCTGTGGTCATGCTGCTAGCTTTCTAAATTACCTCTCTTTTGGAAAATTTCAGCAGCATACTTAATTGTTTATGGGAGACTATAAAACTGAAAATGTTTAAGATTTCTCTTCTTTTGGTGACTGTTATATGCATGTGTTGCCTAATGAAACTGTAAACTGAAAATTATAGCTTCCTTCCAGAGAGTGAGAGGACTTATTCCAACAGATGGCATCAAAACACCGGTCTAAACTGTATGATCGCTGATTGTTAATTGCATCTGTAAAACAATCCTTTTAAACAGAGTAACGCATTTTATCATACAGATTATAGTTCTACGCTTTTTGGTTTCTCAATGTGTGTTAACATTTTCTGCTCCAATGTAAGATTTAGTGCTTGCCTAATTATCAGATTAAACAACAGAACAACAGTGACTCAATCATTTTAAGGAAACGTACACAAGGGAGTATAAATCACACTTTTTAGGACATGCTATTTAAGAAATGTTTGGATTCTTATTAGGAAACATAAAACAGGAAGAATGGATAGATTCCACTCATCAAATTAAAACAGTGGAAATTTATAAAAACATCTTAGACATTTGACAAACAGATTTTAAAATGTAGCTCACTTTAGATGAAAATATATTTTGTTCACATAGATCTTTTAAATGAAAGGAAAAATCTGAAAATATGGAAGCATATAATAAGAAAAGACTATTTTTTGAAATACACAGATTCTTGTCTGCAGTAGTTTCAGTAAAATCCTGTGTAAAAGCAGAGGGGTAGGTTTGGTGGCATCCTGAAGGCTCTTTCAGCAAGACTTTTCAGTGTCATGAATAGCACTGAGAAAATAAAATATAAAGACTGATTTGAGATGCACATCTGTAATCCCAGCACTCGGGAAGCTGAGGCAGGAGGCTCACCATGAGTTTGAGGCCAGCCTGGGCTACATAGTGAGTTCAAGGCCAGCCTGAACTACATAGTGAGACCTTGTCTCAAAAAAAAAAAAAAAAGACCAAGTTGAAATATGACGATTGTTTTGTTGGTCTTCAGCCTGGGTCATTTGAAACTGGGAGTCTAACATTGAAAAATATGGCAAGAGTAATCCATGTTGTCATGAGGCAGCTTTTTGGTTTATAGGTATCACATCAGATTTTCCTCTGTACATCTAATATATTAGGTATGAATGAAATTAATAGCTATCAAATTCCAGTTTCCATGTTTTTGTCCCACTCACTGGGGAAAGAAGATGAGAAAGTAAACTTGCTTGTTGAGCTGGAAATAGATATTTAGTAAGTCACTTGTGATAGATGACTCCATTTCTGAGTTTTTGGGTATCCTCATCTGATACGTAAGTACCACTAATACTTCTTAGGAAAGACTGCTTATCCAACATGACATACAACAGGATTCTAGAGAGAAAACCTAAAATCCGAGAACATGAGTATAACCATAAAGCACATCTAAGCATCAAATAACATATCTTTAAAACTCTATGGTCAGCTCTTGCTCAGAGCTTTTTTTAATTCTGAATAGAATTCTAATGAACCAAATTTTTTTTAGATTTTTAGATGTGCAACAGATTAGAAAGACAAGTTACTAGGGGGAAGCACAAGGAGCAATATCTGGTGCCTCAAACTGAAGAAAAACTTGGAAAAAACTATGCCAATAATCACATAAGTATCAATTACGGAGCATAGATAGTAACATGGAATATTCTAGTTAACACCATCTTAACCAAGTGACTACAGTCATCATCACCAGGAAAAAGATACCTTAGTACTGTAATCTAACTCAATTTGAAAACTGAGCAATTGATTCAAGACATAAGTTACCCCTTGATTTTGATACTATGTAGGAATAGGGAATTCAAATGATTTCATCAAAGACTATTTTTTACTTCTGTTGTACAAACAGAAGTGAGATATTTGAGTCTCTGCACATAAGTTAGTGTTAATCAAGCGTTAATCAAATCCATCTACTGAAATCTCATATTTTTCAGTGAAAGAGTAACAATCAGACTTTTCACCAAAATCCATACAAGATAGCCATGATTTGAACAAAGGAAGGAGAGCTCCAATGTGCTGGACAACTTATTAAGCGGTAGAATTATCCTTATTCTTAACCTATCATTTAGCAAATACCCTATAAGCCCAAATTTCTTTAAGTCACCTTATTGTGTTTCATTAACTGAGAGAAGTTTTTAGCACATATTTCTTGAAAACCTACCATGTACCCAGTGCTGAATGAGGTGCTGTAGGATTCAGAAATTTGCTATAGTTCTCCACATAAGAAAGTCTTGTAAATAAGGAGGGAGGAGGGGGTGAAGGGAGGGGAGGGGAATGGGAAAAAAAAAGAAGCAGCAAGATATATCATGTACAGGTACAAAGTCCCTATGATGAATGTTGTCACTATACATATCTAAAATGTACCATTTAAATAAAATTTTTAAAAAAGAAAGTAAAACAAAAGAAAGTCTTTCAAGGCCTTATGGGAGCTTTGCAAGAGTAAAGAAAACATGCAATGGCAGAACAAGATTGTATGTACTTAAGTGTTTATACCAGTTGTTTTCAACCTTACTGAGATTGATTCTTTTTAATATCAAATAGTTCACAACCTTTATATGGTAGCTTATATATGTTACTGCTTATAATTGGGGAAAATACCAGCTTGAATTTCTTTAAATGTGTCTTTTATTTATCACAAGAGTGTCTAGTTTTTGGCAAATAAGGTATAAAGTATCTGCTTTGGTGCACGTAGGGATCCAAAGACCCAGGAGTTCTTCCTCTTTCCAGCCATTTCTCATGGGGCTTATCCTTAGGCCGTGATCCACTCTGCTGGAGCATAAACACTGCAGGAATCCAGCTGAAGAAGGCTGGCATTGCCAGAACCCTCATCAGGCCTCCTCGTGGGGCTTAAGGTATTTAGCCTCAGAGATTTGGGAGGGACGGAGTACACCCAAGAACAGCCATAGAGAGCAGGAAAGGGCTAAGTAAATTGAAAGACAATGAGAAGCCAAGACTTGTCACAAGGGAGGCCAGTGCTAGGTAGCTAGAAAAAATTAAATTGGTTAAATGAGGCAAGGAGCAATTATGGAGATTCTTAAAATCCAAGCACAGGAGCTACAAATTTCTATTAAGGCAAAGCACCGGACCAAGACTTAAAGGACTGGGTTGTAATCCTGGCTCTGCTAATTATTAGCCTTTGGCAAGTTAAATTTTGGTGCCTCAATTGTCATCATCGGTACAACTGTGTTAATAGTACATAGCACTCAGGGAAGAGAGCATCTGCGAAATTTCCTAGTGGGCTTTCAGTCTATTTGGGTTGAATCTGAAATAGAGAACTATCTAAGATTATTGAGCAGGGAATCAGCATGATGAAAGTGATATATTAAAGAAGATTAGTTTGGCAGCTATACTCAGAGTTGGATTAGAGTCAGGGAAGCCAATGAGAAAACTGTCCCAGGGATCCAGACTCAAAGACTGTGAAAATGGGGACAAAAGGAGGTTGAGATGAAAATTGATTGGATTTGCAGTTTGATAAGGTATCAGGGATGAGAGGAATCAAAAATTATTTCGAGGTTTTAAATAGCTAGGAAGTACAGAAGGGTAGCCGAAACGCTGAGAAAGAAAATGGAAATGCAGAGAGTAAAACAGCCTGTGAGAACCGGCAGTAAGATAGTAATCAAGTCCAAACTTCGGGAAGATGCTGTTGGAGTGAAGGTGAAGTTTGTGCTTGAGATGACAGTGTGGGAGTTATGAAACCTTGTGATGACAGCTGAGCTGTGAAGTCGGTGTGTTACTTAATAGAGATTATAAAAGTGGAAAGAAAAAAACAAGACCTAAGATCAAGACTCTTGAGAAACTACTGGAAAGGCCATTCAACTCATTATTCTGTAGCTAATAAAAGATGGAATTGAATTTTATTCATCTCATGGGGGTGTTCAACTTACAGTAATGTTTTTGAATTCAGATGGACCAGAGATATATAAATATGATATTTTTCGCTTTCAAGAGAACGATGGCGCATTTTGTAGCCCTCTTCTTAAAATGAGGTATTAAAAGAGACTCTGGTTGGGTTGTTTCTTCCAGAGTTATGATGGGGAAGTGTGGCAGCGTTGTTGGGATTACTGAGTAGCTGGGCCACTCAACAGGCACATTACCAGTGGGGCATATTTGGCATTCCAAACCCTCCATGATCTGAGTTCTTCCCAGCATTCTGCAGTATTGCCCAGCTTTCTCCAGCTGCACAGGTTTAGACTCCAAAATGCAAGATCTTATGCTAGTACTGAGCCCTTGGAATGCCTTTCTCTCCAAGTCCTGTTCATTTGAAATGCTACAAGACCCAGTTCCAATATCTCATCTCTCCTGAGACTGTTTCTGTTTTCCTAGGGCGAAAGAATTCCAAGCTTTACTTGTGTTTCCACAGCTGCAAAGCACTTCTAGTCTTTTTTGCATTGCTGTTACTGTTTACACACTTGTCTCCCCCACATGACTGTGAGCTCCAGACAGCAGAGGAGGCATCTGACTCAAGTGCACACCCCACACAACACCTGGCCTTGTCTTTCATGTACTCCTTGCTAAAGCCAGACGAGGATGACATTTTTCACAGCAACATTTTAGTGACTCAGAAGAAAAGCAGCCATTGGGAAGTAGGGAAAAACTGAGCATCCTGTCTGCAGTGGGAAGTTGAAGTAAGCAGGAGGAAGAGCTGGTCACAGTGATAGGTAATAGCCATTTCTGTAGGTGGCCCAGGAGAAAGCTGTAGGAGGTTTCTGGAGAATAACCATGAAAGTCTGACTTCCTGTGGTGCCCTGAATCTGAGATTGGAAGTGAGGGTTAAGGATATGACTCCTTCATAGACTTTTAGGTGAGGTGATAAATTTTAGGAGCGTGGCTCAGTCCGGATGATCTAGCTATACAGGATGTTGGCAATAGGTTACAGAGTCCCAGAGAAGGGCAATGAGGAGTCATGGAGTAGATTGAAAGGAAGAATGTCCATTCCAGTGCAAAAACTAAATATTGATGACTTAAAACATGAAAGCAGACTCGAGGGTAATGCAGGAAAAAAAGGGATTATTTTGGAAAAGCGAAAATGCATCTCAGGCTTGATTAATCTATCCCTCAAATTATCAAATGAGTAATAACCTATCACATTTGGTTACAGCTACAGAGCCTTCAATTAACTAGAGGCTGAACATTTAAATTTGATTAAATAAGGTGACTTGTAATAGTACAGGCAATTAGCCTGTGGAATGTGCAGGTGGGGAATGAGAAGGAGGAAACAATGCTGCATTTGAAAGCTGGTTTTACTGATATTTAATATAATATCTTATGCTTTTGTAGCACTTTTCAATTTACAATAGTCCTTAATCTTCATTATCTCATTTGAGCCTTGAATTCCCCCATTGGGCAGGTAAAGAAAACTATGCTCACACCTAGACTTCCTGTGTTACTCCACAGCACACTGCTACCTTTCACATAGATGTAAAGATAAGAATTCTTATCTGTCATTCAACTAAAACAGGACAGTGTGGTTTGGCGTAAACTATTTGAACACAAATTGTTTTATTGACTTTTGCAACCATTCTACAAACCAAGTGACCACAGTATGTTGTGCATGATATATATCCAGTAACACTGGGAAACAAATGAACCACTGAAAACTTTCCTTTGGCATCGCAGTCGTGTCTAGAAGATAATTGAAAGAAAACTTGGTGGAGGAATGGGAGTAGCAAATATGGGTAGAGAAAGAAGGAAGAACAGGCCTACAGGACTTTAGTCCCTTCACCTCAGGAGCTCTCTCTTCTCTCTTATATGTTATTATACACCCCAGCCACTCCATTCATGTGCAGACATCCTAACCTGCAGAACTGCAGAATGTGGCTATATTTAGAGATAGAGTCTTTAATTAAATTAACCTGAGGTCATTAACTAGAAATCCAATAGGATCGTTGTCCTTACAAGAAAGAGAGATTTGGATGTGGACATGTAGAGAGGGAAAATCATGTGAAGACACCAGGTGAAAGCAGCTAGTATTCATAGTCATATGTTGAAACTTAATGGAAAATGTGATAGTATTAAGAGGTGGGGTCCATGGGCAGGGGATGCAACTCAGTGATAGAGTGCTTGCCTAGCATGTGCAATGTCTTGGTTCCATCCCTGGCACTGCAAAAAAGTGTCTTTAAGTAGAGCAAAAGGGATTTCCAACCTTAAAGGGGCTGGAGGGAATAAACAAGGCCCATTTTTTCTCTTCTGCCACATGGAATCATAGTGTTCTCTCTTTTTTTGTATTTCTCTGCTCTTCCACCATCTGAGGACAGTTAGACAGGGCCATCTGTGAGGAATGGGTCTTTATCAGACATGAATATACTGGCACCTCAATCTTGAACTTCTCAGCTTCCATAACTGTGTGCAATCAATATATGTTCTTTGTGAACTGCCCAGGCTCAGGCGTTTTGTAATTGCAGCAGAAATGGACTGAGACAGTGGCTGTTTCTACAAGCCAAGGAAACAGGCATCAGGAAGAATCAACTCTGATGACAGACACCTTGATTTTGGACTTCCAGCCTTTAGAATTGTGAGGAAATAAATTTCTGTTGTTTAAGCCACCAGTGTGTGACACTGTCTTATGGCAGCCCTAACAAATTAATGCATTAGGGTTCTGAAGAAAGCTTAAGGGAAAGAAAAAATTAAGAGTTCATGTGCTTAAGAGTTAGAAAAGTGAAATTCTGTGGCATAAGACTTTCATCCATGAGAGACAGATGAATGCCTTTTTTACCTTTACATTACATAACCATCTGTCAGTAAAGGGTCTCTTTGAGGCAACCAAGTCTACAGCCTCATTGGAGAAATAGATCAAAATAGCTCCTAAATTTTGTTATTTTTCCAGCTCTAAAATATTAATAATCAGTTCAAGCAAACATTGCATCTCGATGCATATTTACCACTGTTCTTGAAGAGTACTAAACAATTTCTAGGCCACAGTGGCACAAATTTGTTCAATGGGTGATTAGTTCCTCACTCTTCTGCCCTCTGGGCCTCTTTCAGGGTCCATGGAGCAAAAACTGAAATCATTTCCCAAAAGCACAAATGAAACAACATACTTGATTTTATAAATATAACCCAAAACTTGTGGGAAAGAATTTTAGATCTATTAATATCACGGTTTGTTTCAAAACTGTCCTGGCTCCCCAGGACCTAAGCAGATTACCAACACTGAAAAGAAAAGCCAGCTCACCAACAATTTTTAGGGTGGGTGGTATAACCATCATCAATTAAGGGTGCAGCTTTGCAATAGTTTCATTGTGAAGAAAAGTTTTTTTGCATTTGCAAAAGGAAACCAGTGGGAAGACTTATAATGAAATCATTTCTAAAAGAGCTAGATGTAAACTTGATATTTGAGATTCGCTGTTATGTTTGCCTGATTCTAAGTTTGTATCACTTGAAATGAAATCATTGTCAGATTTCTATCCCTTATACCTACCACAGCAATAATACAGAATCCACTCTGAGGGACAAACATTTTGTATTTCCCAATTCAAAGCTAAATTTTATGTGGTTTTTGAATGGAATTAGAACATAAAACTTATTATTAAATTTTTTAAAGTAAGAAAAAGACAAGACTATATGTTTACTGCCTTTCATAATAGCATTGTTTTGCTATTTAAGAGTATAAGTGTTTGAGTACTTTTATAAAGTGATCAGACAATTGGCTAATTAGGAAGTAAAGAAGAAAACACTATTTGTTTTACTTACAGTGTAGAAAAATAATGCTTTACATGAAAGCATTATTATGAATGATCAGTTGTGTCAGTATCTGGCAAGTTTTTAAAATGAAAACAATTATGTGTAAATGTAAATACAGACTACTTATCACTGACCATATTCTGGTGATGGAATATTCAAGCTGCTTTTCTCACAGGATTATCCTTCCAGAAAGTGAGGTGCCTACTTACGACTATAACTGAAATGAATATTTGGTCATCTCACTAGCGCTCAGGATCCTGGCAGGACTGTTTCCAATAGAAAAGCTATTGTTTCTCGAAGACCATTGACTAGATCGGCTTTTGAGCCCAATGCTGTTTATTGAGTGAAGTATTGAAGTATATTTGACCTGTCACCTTGAAACCCAGAGTTAAGTGATGAAGGACAGAAGTCAAGCTATACACAAAGGCAATCAAGAAGGTTATCTTCTTCGGTGCACTAATACAGCGACGGCAAACCTTTTAGAGCCTTCAGTGATACAAGCAGCCTGCCACAGCACACGTGCCATGGGTTCGCCACCACAGCACTAGAAGCTGGCAGCCTGGCAGGAGTAACGCTACACTGTCATTTGTAGCCCCTTTTCAAAGGCAAGGCTATATTACTGTCTCGCACTTACTGCCACAGATCACATTTAGTTTTGCGTAATCTATACTCCTTGTGAGTGAAACTGACTATAGTATCAGGACAAAATACTACAATTCATCCTCGTGAAGAGTTCAAATCAAATTCCCAATTTAGCCCGAGCATGCAGTTTACCAGTGTGAGTTCCAAATCAGCATCTCCTTAAGCCTTCCCTTCCTGTGTCATGCAATGTTCTTGAAATAACAGACCTTCTCCAACTTCTCAAGTTTGGTGTCACACATTTGCTTGTATGTTGGTTTATAATTCAGAGCATTTTTGTCTATATAAATACAGTTATGTATCTTCCAATAAAAGCCAGTGCTTTCTGGAGCTAATATTGCCAAAATATTGCAAAACTTCAACTGTAGACAAAATTAGAATAAAATAAAATGCAATTAGAATCAGTTTCATATATCATGGTCACTAATATCTAAGGAAAGGTAGGTTTAATTTAAAAAAAAAAAAAGGTAAATCAGAAAATGGAGACTTCTGGGCAATTGGAAAACCTTAAAAGACTGGGAGACTCAGAGATGCCGAGCTTAGTGATGGAAATGGTTTTCCTTTCCTCGATAAAAACACATCCTTCTTTGCACTCTAATGCTAATGCTTATCAGTAATAGTTAGTGCGGCTCTTTGGACTCAGCCGTGGTGCCTAAGGGGAGAGCCCAAGAGAGTGAGGGAGGAAAATGATAGTAAGGAAATGACCAAGGATTAGAAGTAATGAAAGAGAAAAGGGCATTAAAGAAATGCAAACATGTACATGAAAAAAATTACCAGAAGAGAATTTACTTTCAGGTTGAAATACAATGAAAAATTATCAGACCTATCACCTCTGGCCTGCCAGGGAAAGGAGACTTACCAGCGCCCGGGTGATAGTACGACTTCGATAGCTGCCTGAAGTGGACAAGGTGCCAGGAGGTAGTGAGGGAAAAGGGCCAGAACCCACACTGATCAGCTGAAAATAAACCCAGGGCCTTTGTAGCTTGGGGGCAATTTATGATCATGTATGTCCTAATATTATGCTGTTAGGAAAGGATATTCGTGATAAGTACCGTAGCCACTGCAGTTTGGTGTTTACTTACAACATTCCAATTACTGTGTTAATGCTTTTACAGCCCTCCAGGCGTGGTGGCGCATGGCTGTCATCCCAGCACTTGGTAGGCTGAGGCAAGAGAATCACCACGAGTTCGAGGCCAGCCTGAACTATGTAGTGAGACCCTGTCTTAAAAACCAGAACAAAACAAAACAAAAACCTTTTATAACATTATCTTCTTTAACACTATTAACCTTGAAAGAGAGATATAACTATCCCCATTTTCCAGATAAGAAAAACACAGTTACATAAGTGTCTTGTCCAAGGTAAATGAGCTAGAAAATGGGTCAGTGCTTGAGCCCTGAGCTAGTGGTACTCAAGTGACACTCCGGTCTGGAGTGTGGCCCCTCTCTGATCCACACTGAGGTTTTGTTCCACTCGAAGAGAAGGAAAAAGAAAAAATTGTGTACTTTATATAGTGCTTGGCACAAAGGATATATTCACTGAACATTGTGATTATTATCTACCCTAGTACAACATTGCTTTTTAAATACCAACACTGGGGCTTGGTATTTACCCTTGTTTTGCTTCTTTCTGCATTTGGTAGTTGTTCTCTCTAGCAGACATTGCACAGCCCTGCATTTCTAAGTTCTTGAAAGCCCTTGGTTCCCAGCCATGTGCTTATCAGCCAGCAAAATGCCAGAAAAGAGACTTCCTGGAACATTTTAAGCACTCTGTGGAATGATTTAAATCAGTGACCAGATTACTTACTTTTGGCAAGTTGAGGAAAATAAAAATATATAAAAATTTTCCATGGAAAAATCTTTGCACCTTAATGTATTATAATTTTAAATTCTAAAGTAAGACATCAGAAACCTAAGGTAAATTTTTTTAAGCAGTGAGGTAGGGGGGGTTGTATATGTTACCAGGTCCATAACACACCATTAGGTTTTCCAGTATACATAGTATATTTCCATGTTTACACTAAACTAGCAACATGGAAAATTTAAGTATTATTCTTCACTAGTTATATAACATACCTCACTTGCATTCTATTCTGTTGAATTCTATTTGCATTCTATGGCACTGTGCCTCTCTTCCTATATTTTTAAAAATTACACTTAGAAACAAGAGTGAATATTGTAGCTAAGCAAATACATAATCATGTTTCCGAGATTTAAATTCTGTCGTCTTTGCGCTGGCTGTGTATCCATTCATGGGTGTAGAAAACAAGAATATTTTATTCTTGTTCTGATATGTCCTACTAATACGTGTTTATGGAAGAAAATTGCCATGGTTATTAAAAGAGTCTATGACATTTTCTAAAGAGTGTGGGTATGGCCTGCACAGCCTGGCTGAATTCCAATTTGGGTAATTACATTCTGCTGTCTGGTTACCCTAGCAATTCTCTCTTTTGCTCCAGAGGCCCTCACGGTGGTTGAGCTCAGCTGAGATATTCCTGTTTGCCATCCCTAGTTTTAAATAATAGGAACAGAGGGGTTCTGGTCTTTGGAAATTTATTTTCCATCTATTTTGACACACTTAAAATTTTGTTCACATTTTGAAGTATGTAATAAAGCCTGGCTTTCTAATCAGAATTTTTCTTGGAGTAGAGGGGACAATACAATCAGGGAGAAAATTGTGATCTTTGATTTTTTCCCTATTCTTGATCATATTTATTATTCTTATGGAGATTGGAACAATTTTCTAAATTTATTTAATCTCCCCTGACTCTAAACCTTCACAGCAATTTGCTGGAACTTCTGTTATTGTTCTTATAGTCTGTCTTGAAGTAGAACTGCTTGTGGATTTATTTTAGGCCTTTAACAAATGCTGTAGTTTTAGATTATAGAGACCTCTCTGTTTTTCATCTTGCTAGAAACTTTCAGAGAATGATATGGGGTAGTTGCTCATTAAATGATGAAAGAATGATACTCACTTTAGGTTAGCATCTTCTGTTATCAGTTGGGTCTGTATTTTGGACACTAACTGACAATTTATTGTCCAACTTAATTGATTTTTTTCATTTGTGTTATTTCGGTTCCTGGACATTGGCATTAGGATATTGTAACAGGTTTCCCTTAGAGACAGCTGACTTGCGTCCACTCATCCGCAGTTTACTCCTAGAAAACTTAAGGTTCCCAAAAAAGCCAGTCCAGGATTGTTACAAGATTATTACTGTGACTGAAATCACAGTTTACTCTACCATGGAAGACTGAATTCGTTCAGAATGGGTAATTCAGAGCAGAGGGCTCCCTGGCTTTGATCCACTACACCAAAAAGAATAGAGGACAATGGTCACAGGCAGGTGATATGGCTGTGATTGCCTCATCCTTTCAACCCAAGCACGTTTCCTTTCTCTGACTCAAGATACATTAGAATGTAAATGCCTCAGAATAATATTACTACAGAGTTAAACTTGAATTGATTTTAAGTTTTAAAATGTAAGTAATAAATATCTGTACCTTTTATAGGGAGTAAAATTCTTGAATTCTTGCTAGATTCCATGTGTTGTTTTAGTGCAAATTCAGACTGTTCTCAGAGAACGCTAAGGACTCTCTGCTGTACCTCTAAGCCACATCCTGGGGAACTGTACATACTGTGCCTGGTACCGTGGTAACGCCAAACTGTTCCTACTTCCTGCACAGTGGGTGTTTCTTGGGCCCGGCATGCCATCTTTCTAATCTTGCCTGGCTCATACGTATGCATCCGTCAAGACTGAGGGAAAAGTCTAGAGGCAAGGCCAGGTGCCCTTTCTCTCTTGTCTTATAGAATTCCGAGTTTTACCTTCGTATGTCCTTTTTCTATGCAGAAATGATCTGTTTTTGTGCATGTCTTTTCGGTTACTGTTGCTGGAACCAAACTAAAATTCTTAGACACTTGTAGGTGCACAGCAGATCCACTCACGGAACAGCCATTTTTCTCCTTTCCGAGAGACTCCTCCCAGGATTCTAGTCTGCAAGGACAAAGCGCAGAGGTCAGTGAAAGCAAAACGTAGCCAGGAAAGGAAGATCATGTTCAGCTGCATCTTCTTTTTTTCTTTGTGTGTATTGAATGCAGTCTGAGTATTTTTGGTAAATAACAAAAGAACTTAATTGCCTTCCTGTTCAATTCTTAGGGGCCTCTTTTCTAAAAGATTGATCTGTAAGCCCCAATTTCTTAGTTTCTGCTTTAGAATTGCTATTTTCTGGTTTTGGGAAATTTTAAAAATTGAATTTTTTGCTTTCTTTTTAAGTTGTAGCAGGATATGAATCATTCTGTAAATACTTTTTATTATTAAGAGTCAGAAGTTCATGGGTTTTAGTGCAAGACTGACTCACGGCTATGATGCCATGGTGTCAATGAATGCCAAATCAGAAAGTTACATTGTCCTTGAAATGTGAGAAGTGATGATTCTGTTTCCTCAAGGGCAGAAAGATATTCTCAAAAGGGCACTGACCTGTGTAGGGGAAGACTAATGTCATGTTCTAGTCTGAGACTGGCCACCAGCCCTGGGACTTTTAGGATGTTACTTTGTCCCTTTGGACTTCACTCTTCACTTTTACAAAATGAGGGAATTTGGAAGCTAAGCTGGAACAACAGCAATAGCAGTGACCACGTAGTTAAAACTAAAGTAATTATTAGAAATATTCAACGACACCATAGAAGGAAACGGTTGGAGGAGAGCTGTGCATTTCCTGGGGTTCTTCCCTTTCATATGGAACAGTAAGAAAACAAATTTCCCCCATCGATGGGGTTACTTAATGCACGAGAACACTGATGATGATGAGATTTAATTTTTTAAATCTCATGTGTAAATTTCACATACCTTACTTTTTGGGGGGGTGCCAGGGATCAAACTCAGGGCCTTGTGCTTGCTGGGCAGGCACTGTACCACTGAGCTAAATCCCCAACTCACATGCCTTATTGAAAATCAGGAGATATGTGGTCTGGTTTTTGGTTTGGGGAGAAGGCTGGCATGACAGTACCCCAAAATGGCTGCGTAAGGACCGTTAAGCCAAACCAACAAGTCGTGACCAAATCCAGGAGGGGAATATTGTCCAGTGATTAGAGGTGTGAGTTTTACAGTCTCTGGTTTGCTCCTCATTAACAGTGGAATTTTCAAAAAGCTATTTAACCTGTGTGAAAATAAATATTCTTATTTGAAAAATAAGAATAATAATACTGACCCACAAAATTTTTGTGACTATTACTTGGGTCTCTGTAAATTAAGGGTGTAATAAATGACAACAGTTAGTGTGAGGTGACAAATCATTGTTTGTAGTCTGAGTCAGTTGTGGTTTGGAACCCAAGCCTGTTAGAGCCATCATCTCAGACCAAGTAACAACAGTCCTCATTCCAACATTTGGAGAGTAGGGTACAGAATTGTGCAGAGATTATCTCATTTGCTCATCACAATAGCACTGGAATCAAGGCAGTTAATGATTCATTTTAAGGATGGGGAAATTGAAGCTAACAATTTAAATGATACAGATAAGCTCACCCTGCTAGCTAGTAACAGAACTTGAACTCAACTATGCTTTTCTGTCTACTAACCCTTCAGTCCATTGTGATCCTCATTCTATTTATTGCTAATGAGTCTGTAGTCTAGATGAGCTACCTAACTTCTCTGTTTAGTTTAATTAATAAAATAACTGGAGAAGCTTTAAGAGAACTTTTTACAATTTCAGAGAGTTTGGAGAAGGAGCAGCGTAAATTCTGAAGAAAATTTTCTGAAACACAACTTCACTATAAGAAGTATGCACTGTTACTACCCATGTTTATAAGTAGTTCAGGATAGTTCTGACCTTGAGGGTTGGAGTGGCTAGTGAAATTGAGGAAGAAGTCACACACTTCAGTAATAACATTTTTTCCCCTTAGGCTGCAAGCAGATATATGGTAGTTGTTACATTGTTAGTTCTTTTAATATAATTGATATCAGTAAAGTTATGAGCTTTTTTAAAAAGTATTGGAAGGAAACTCATACAAATAAACATATCGGTACACAATAAAAGCATTTTAATACTTTCACAACCTATGTCACAAATATTATACAGTACATGTTTGTAATATGGGAGAAATTTTAAGCATTACAAGGAGCCCATTTACAAGCCCCTAACAGGGTAGCACTTCTTGTAGTTAATCTTGATTTTAAATTTGGAGCCAAAAATATTTGTATTTCTGTTCACTAGGGCTGAAGGTTTGGTAGCAGGATTCTTAAGAATACCCAAACTTTTGGGTAAGTTGACTTATTCATGAATAGTTTATTTTGAGGAAGAGACAGTTTGAAGTTTCTACTGGTCAAAGATACGAAAAGACAACACCTTTTGGCAGTGAGTCAGCATCCTTCCTGTGCCAGTAAACGGATGCTCATGGGCACAGTGCTGTACTTAAATCACTTCCCGACGTCTCGTCTCATGGAGCTTCACAGGAATCCCAGGACAGACTTTCCACTATTGGCATTTTCACCACTTTGCAAGTTGGAAAGCCAAAGGGCTAAGTCTAGAGACACGTTAGTTGGTGAAGCCTACAGAAAGCATGGCTGTCACATCTCTTTACTGCAAAAGGCCGTAATCCTCTTACTGTGCTATAACATCCCTCAGCTCGCACATCTCCACGGGATACTTTCTGCCTTCTAAACCAGTCACTTAACACCCAATTGATGTCACCTTGATTCGGAAGCCCTGCTCCCTCCCCCGCACTCTCCTCTTCTTCTTCGTTTCTTTTTAAAAACTTAAACCTCTTGACTTCTTTATATTTATTTTTTATTTTATTAGTACATGTTTGTAGTACATGTTTACATTCATCAATACAGCTTGCTTCTTTTTTTTTTAGTCCCCTTCATCTTTCTACTCACCTGCCCCAGCTTCTAAATCTCCTTTCCTCATTTTCATTCTTATTGTTATTATAATTCTTGCCTCATGTTTATAACATATAATGGTTACATTCATCGAGGTTATTAGATCCCTGTGCATATTATATCTTTTTTTAATTCTTTTTTTTATTTACCAAGAAAATGTATTGGTACCTTGTAGATATACATAATGATCACGTTCATCATAGTTAATTTGTACCTGTACATGATATATCTTGGTTCCCCCCTCACCCCTCCCTTCCAGTCCCCTTCTTCTCCTTATTTACAATAGCTTTATTTACATTTTTCCTTTTTTTCTCTTTTTCTTTTCTTTGTCCCTTCCTTCCTTTCCCCCTCCTCCCTCTCTAGTTCTCTTCCCATTGGAATATTATCTTTCTTTTTCACAATATCTATTATACCTTTTTGTCCTTATTTACACCTATGGTTTCTCATAACCAGAAAAATACATGAGTATTCAGTATGTACTCATGTGTGTCTGATTTACTTCATTTAAACATATGTTCTTAAGGTGCATCCATTTACCTATAAATGTCTCAAATTCATCCTTTTTTATGGCAGAGTAGTACTCATTCACAAATGCATCAAAAAAAGAGAAATATTTAGGAATCGATCTAACAAAGCAAGTAAAATATCTTTACATCAAAAACTACAGTACAAAAAGGGAAATTGAAAGCGATATCAGAAAATGGAAAGATATCCCCATGTTCTTGTGTAGGAAGAACCAACATAGTGAAAATGGCCATACTTCCTAAATTACTATATAGTTTTAATGCAATTCCAATCAAAATATGAATAGCATACTTCACAAAATTAGAGAAAGTAATCATAAAATTCATCTGGAACCAGAAGAGACCAAGAATAGTAAAAACAATTCTGGGTGACAGGGACAAGGCAGGGGACATCACAATCCCTAACTTGAAATTATACTATAAAGCTACTGTGACAAAAACAGCATGGTACTGGCAAAAAGACAGACCCGAGGATCAGTGAACAGTTTAGAAGATGCAGAAACAACTCCAAACACACTCAAATACCTCATCTTCCACCAAGGAGCCAAACACCCTCACTGGAAGAAAGATGGCCTCTTTAATAAATTTAAAGACCCAATCCAAAAATGGGCATCTGAAATGAAGACAAGTCTCAGATGAAGAAGTACAAATGGCAAATAAATATATGAAAAAGTGTTCAACATCACTGGCCATTCAAGAGATGCAAATTAAAACAATGCTAAGATTCCATCGCACTCAAAAAGAACAGCTATTATCAAGAAATCAACCAATAACAAATGCTGGCGGGGCTGCAGGTAAAAAGGAACCCTCCTCCACTGTTGGTGGGAGCATAGGCTAGTCCAGCCATTGTGGAAATCAGTGTGAAGATTCCCCAAAAACTACAACTAGAGGTTCCATTTGACCCAGCTATTCTTCTTGGTATCTTCCCAGAAGAATTAAAATCATCATACCACAGTGATATATGCACAACCATGTTCATAGCAGCACAATTTGTAGTAGCTAAGTCTTGGAAACAACCCACATGCCCAGCAACTACTGAATAGCTAAAGAAGATGTTTTTTTTTTTTAAATGCATATTGCATTTTAATTCTACTTACTTCCCCTTCCTTTCCTCCTCTCCCCTCGCCCTTGGTCTCCTGAACCCCTTCCCATTTGCAAGAGGTCTATCCCCTTGTTTCCTCCTATCCATCCTGTATTATTCTCTTTGTTTGTTCCTGGCCCTACTCAAATGAGAGATACTATATATTATTTAAACTTGCACGACTGATTTATTTCACTCAACATTATATTTTCCATATGCATCCATTTTCCTACAAATGTCTCAAATTTATCCTTCTTTCCATTATGTATAGACACCTGATTTCCTTTATCCACTCATCTGTTAATGGGTATACAGGCCATTGATGGGTATACCAGCTGCTTCTAGGATTTAGCTATTATGGATTGTGCTGTTATAAACATTGATATGTCTGTATCACTGTAGTATGTCTTTAGCTCTTGGGGAAAATACCTAGAAGGGAAATAGCTGGGTCTTATGGAATTTCTAATTTTAGTTCTCTGAGAAATCTCCATACTGATTTCCATACTGGTTTACTAGCTTGCATTCTCACCAACAGTGTAGGAGGGTTGCTTTTCATCATAGCCATGCCAGCATTTGTTATTCTTTGACTTAATGATAACTGCCATTCTTTCTGGTGTAAGATGAAATATTAGTGTTATTTTAATTTGCCTTTTTTCTTATTGCAGGGACTAAATATGAGTAAAGCATTCTAGAGGTAACCGAATGTCCACAGGTTTCGATGATCTTGGAGTGTTTATATACTCTACTACTATTCCTTGCAGGTTTCCCTTATAGTAACAGGAAAGATGAATTGACATTTTCACTGATGTTAAGGAAAAATAAAGGCAAATAGCCCACCGCCAACTCTGCTCCTTACCCGAAAACTAAGCAACAATCACAGTGCTTTTCCTATGGCTAAGAATTTTGTCAGTGGTTCAGGTGAAGGCAAGGAATGCTACATTTTTTGTATCAGTGTCTAGCACATTGTCTTGCACAAATTTGACATTCGACTGATTTGCTTTGATTTTTACCTAAGCCCTTATGTTCTCTGGCTCTAGTCTGCCTCTCTGCTGAGATAAAAGGCACAAGTAAGCCAGGTGCAGTGCCACTCACCTGTAGTCCCAGCTACTCAAAGAGGCAGAGGCAGGAGGATCATTTGAGTCTAGTGGTTTGGGGCCAGCCTAGGAAACATTGAAAGACTCCATTGCTGCTGGTCTCTCTTTTTTAAAGCACAATTATGTTAGGTCAGTTATTAAAAAGTGGTCTATTGTGCTTCTTTCTGTTGTACTTAAAAACATTATGCCATATTCCTAATAATTTCATCACAAACAGCAGTCCTCAGTAAGAGATTCACTTCTGAGATAAGGCTTATCTTCTAGTTCCTTTTCTGGGAGGTAGCTTTTGTTTTTACTGATAATTTATCCAAAGGAGAAAAGGATGTTTTAGTCTAACCAAAGATGAAGACCCCGCTGTATGAAAGACGAACTTGTGCTTTTTAATTCTCATCACTGACCTTGAGACCTAAGTCATATTATCCCAATTCAAGTGCTCCAGAATGAACCTGAAGCTCAATTCAATTCAAAAAATATTTTTGTCTGGTCTATAAAAACCGTCAACACAGTGGAAAACACCAATTTATTTTTCTTTCAAATCCTTAAATGATAATCTTCACCAGTATTCTGTTATTAGCCATTTCTTTCTTTCTTTTTTTCTTTCTTACTCTCAGGAAAGTCATCTGTGTTCTTAATTTCAACTACCACATAATGACCTGTAACTACCAGATGTTTATCTCTTCTAAATTCTAGCCTCCTAGTTCATCAGTGTCTTCTGGACATATTCACCTCTGTTTCTCAGATGTTTAAATTCTCTTCTGCAAAAACATTTCTCCTTTTCCAAACTTGACATCTCAAATGCATCAATGACCTGTAAGTCAGTCTTCATCTCACATATTCAACTGTCCATCAAATCCTACAAAGTTTGTCTCTGAAATATGTCTTGAATTTGATCTTTTCTCTCTGTCTTCAAGACCTGGTCTACGGCAATCTGGCTATTGTCTCAGCCTTTTCTTTCTTCTCTTTCTTCACCATTTGCTATAGTTGTGTGACAGTTAATTTAGATCATCAACTACCCAGGAAGTCAGTAAAGCACACTTCTGTGTGTGTGGGGCTGACCTCAGGGACTATCTATGGTCCTGGCACCTTCCTCTCTGCTGCTCTGCTCTGCTCTGCTCTGCTTTGTGCTTATCACATGCTATGAATTGAGCAGCTTTCCTCCACAATGTTGCTGCCTCAGGGGCATCTGATCCTAAATTGAGACCTCTAAAACCATGATCCCAAATAAATCTCTTTTCCTTTAAGTTTTTTACATCCGTCAGATATTTTAACCCAGTGATAGAAGGCTGGTATTTTTTTTTTTTGGTATGCACAGCTAATATCATTGTGATTCCTAATTGGTCAGTATTCATGCCATACTGATAAGTGTTTTGAATATCATCCTTCATTTAGTAACACCAAACTATTTTCCATTCCCCAGTCATGCATACTTTCATGCTTCCCTGAACTTTGAATAGCCAGTTTCATCTGCCAGGAACGTTATTCCCATCATTATCTACCTGGAAAATTAATATTACTCTATCAAGATCCTTCTCAAATATTACCTCCTTTGTAAAATCTTCCCTGCCCTTACACACAGGCAGGATTTTTGTTCCATCAGACCTATCAACAAATGTTGTGCATACCTTGATTATAGCATTGTCCTGCTATGTTCCAAACATCACTAACTTGGAGGATTTTCAAGAAAAAATATTTTTAGAATCTCTAACATCATAGTTTGCTTTTTGGTATATGAGAAATGGCTCTTGTAAAATATATATTGAATTGAAAAATAGGTGGATCTGGAAAAGTCTTGTGAAATAGGATTCAAGTTGGATTTTGAAGACTAGGTTGAGAATTCAGGCTGGGAAGGCATTCTAGGTTGGAAGATTAGCATGTTCCCAGGGGCAAAAAAAAAAAAAGTCAATATGATATGAAACAGTGAGCTTACGTTTCAGATAAATTAGGTTATAGGTAGCAGTTTGAGATAAGTAGGTTGGGATCATACTGTGGTGGGCTCTTATAACCACACTGAGGCGTTCAGAGCTAAGGATTTTCTGTGGGTATTGGGCCCCATTAGAAGGCTCTAAACATGGATTGATGTTTTCTAATCTATTATTCAGAAGCGTGCCTCTTAAAGACTGTGATACATACATTGAAGAGTGGGCACCCACAGCTGGTCACAGTCTAAGAAAGGTCAAATAAGGCTCTGTCTAAATCTATGAGAGTGTTGAGGTGGAAATAAAAGGTGAAATTCGTTTTGAAGGCAGAATTGGCACAATTTTCTAAATAAAGGATGAAGGTAAAGGGAAGTAGAAAGATCAACTATAAATATAATATTTCAAAATTGTGTGACTAGAGATGGTACTTTTGGGTGTGTCGTAGAGTTTATGTTGGTGAGTCAAAACAAAACAGAAGAACTTAGATGCTGCAAGCTGTAAATACACACTTCTTGTACTCAGTCTCAATTACAAGGTTTACCTCACATAATTTTTACTCAATTTTTCTATATTTATTTTAATTTCCATGTTAGATGCAAAACTCAGCGGAAGATTCAGAAACAGTACTGAGAAGCATTATCAACCACTATTGTATGGACTTGGTAAGGATCATTCAACTAGTGTAGACAATTATAAGTGTTTTTTTTTTTAACAGGGTTGGGAGCAACAATTTTATCTTTCAAACATAATCATTGCTAAAAGAACTTATTTTATAAGAAACTCTACTATTTTTTATATAATTACTTACATGAAAACATTGTTAACTTAGAACATACAAGAAGAAAATATTCATTCAATTTACAGAGTCTGGACTGTCTATGCTGACTTCAATGGTAATCACTAGCTGCACGTGGCACTTAAGCACTTTGCAACAGGCTAGTCCAAGCTCTAACATCCTGTACACGTGAAACGACACTTAATTTTGAAGACTTAATAAAAATAAAATAATGTAATTTATCTCAGTCATTTGTTATATTCACTATGTGTTGAAATGACAATACTTTGGATATACTGGTTAAATAAAATATATTACCAGAATCAATTACATTTCTTTTTCCTTTTTAATGTGGCTCCCAGAAAATTTAATCCTATATGTAGCTCACACTGTATTTCTGTTGTATGGTACTGGAATGTTTTTCTTACTCAACAACCAGCTAGCAGGCATATTTTATCTTCTGTAGAATAGAAGCTTTGACTTTAGTTGGGAGAGAAAGCAAGTACATAGAATTATGTTTTTCAGGCCTGATAAATACATCAGTATACAGAATATGGCTTAGAAAAGTAGATTGGAAAAAAACAAAAATACATTGGAATGTTTTAAACATTCGGTTGTTTTATTATACTCTCTCCAGAATATTCTGTTTGATGATTTATAATGATCCACGAAGTCTTCTGTTTGTTACAAATCAGTAAGCAATTTGACATATAAGTTCCTGGGACTTTTTGATTAGTGGAAAAGAGCTAGTACATATCTGGATATGGATCACCAGGAAGTAGAGGCCTGGAATATAACCACGATATCTAGTCTTCAAACTATACAATCAACATAGCTTATTCTTTCACTGAAGAATCAGAAGATACTTTCCAGGGTTGTAAGCCTTGGAATCATTCAAAATTGTATGTGTTAACCACATTAAAACAGGAAGAAGAGGAGGAAGAGGAAGAGCAGGAGGGGAGGGGCAGGAGGGGAAGAAGACGGGAGGAGGAGGAGGAAGAGGAGGAAAAGGCAGCAATTATTTTGTGCTTTATAAACACTGGAGCTTTGATAAAAAGAAATTCACTATGTGTTGAGGCTTTACTGATGCTATTGCAGTACCCTTCCAAATAAACCATGTAAATATCTGAGATTATATATCACCAACTCTTTTGGATGCAAAATGACTTGTAATTGACAGGCATCTTAATTTTTTTGTTTTGAGCAAGACATTTGATTTTCTCTGCCTCCTTCAGTTTTTTAAATTGGAGGAAGTATTTTTTTTATTTTGTTTTAATTTTATGGGAATGAGAAGTAAATACTTTAATTTTTAAAAAGCTAAATTTCTAATTACAAAGAAAAGTGCTTGAATGCTACAGCAATGTATGGACTAGATTTTAAGTGTAAAACAGTGTAATACAGAGGAAAGAGGATGCAAAGGCTTCCTGTAAAATGCAACTTTATTTTAGAAGAGTTTTTGACTGAATTAGAATAGTGCCTGTGGGAATAAATAAGTAGCTGAAATCGTTCCTGAGTACTCAGGAAGTATTTATGAATACCAAGATATGAATGCAGTTTAGCCTTGCAATTCCCAATTAATAGCCTGTGCAAGAACATCTCTTACTTAAAAAGGGCTGCCTGAATTGAGGTTAAGTTATGTTCAGTTTCCTGAGTGCCAGTCTGGTTGTGTTTTTATGTTTTGATTACTAAAAAGCATTTTATTTCCTTTTTAAAAAGAAAATTTGCATCAGTTGCTGAATAGCCCACATCATGGAGTAAAAAATGCTCTGAAAGTATTCACAAACAAAGCAAAAACAGGAAAATGGCTAAGTTTTCAAATGAGTATTGTGAATTGAATTATTCAAGGCTAGACTGCATATTTAAATAAGAGTTATGCATTTTGACAAAACATTGTTAACATTCCTGTTCACTGTGAATAAGTATTAATAATACACAGATTGTACCCAAGGTGCACTCTGTATTCTGGCTACAAAATATGCCAAATGTATCATTTTTTCCCTGCACATTCAGAGTGGGGCTTGTTTTTGTATCCACATTAAAATATATGCTACTAGCCTTAATACCCACTCAGTCTGAAAAGAAAACACCTGTATAAATGGATTGTTTTACAGAACTCTTATATTTAAAATATTAATGACACTTAAAAACATTTTGATTTTTAGTGAAAATCTTTGAAGTTAAAGGAATTAAGCCATTGAAAAAGAAAAAAAGAAAAGTACCTTATTCACTGAAGCCAAGACAAAATTCTGTCTGCCAGGCCAAGTCATCACCCTGGATTAAGACAGTAAACAGGTCTCCAAGTAGAGAATTTTGATGACTAAAATAGCTCAGGGATATCCAGCTATCTTCTTATCCCTTTCAACCATGTGTTTATTTTGAGCTGAATGTTCAGTCATTGATTCAATAATATTTATTGAGCTCCTATCAGGCCAGAGCAAAATACACATGATCACAGGCCTTATGGCACTTACAAACTAATGGAGGATGGGATGCGAGGGGGAGTTAACAAATAGTTGTTAGATGATTATGTGCATAAAATTCAGCAGTAGGAAGTAGTGGTTAGGAACACACACTGTGAACTCAGACATGGGTTTGTGTCCTGGCTCCACTCCTTGCTAGCTGTGAAATTTGGGACAAGTTATTTAAAGTTGACACATCTTAGCATCTTCCTCCAAAAGGTTGCTGTGGAATTTTGTTTAGAACATAGAGTAATAAGGCATATAAAGGCTACTTGTTTGCTCTTATCATTCTTTTTTCTTAAACTATAGTAAGGGCTAGGAAGATCCATAACTACTCCAGATAAATTTGGGGGGAAGTTTAGAGAAAGCTTTTACTAAAGAAAGGATATTTGAATTGGAATCTGCTAAATGGGTAGGACTCAAGTAGACTGAGGGGATGAGAGGTGGAGAAGGAAGGGGAGTTTAATTTTTTAAGGAACTTGCCTGCAATGGAAATCACATATGCAGACTCTTAATGCAGGAGGGAACTTGGTACCTTAAGGGCCCTAAAAGCAGCCCAGGGTGTCTGGAGGGAGAGAAGGAGAAGTGAAAACTACAAGAGAAGAGAGTGCTGATCTTTGCTTGTAGCGTGAACTTGAGTTTAGGTTTTATATATTTTGCTTTCTACCCCACCCTTCTCAAGCAAGGAAATGGCGGGAAGATATTTTCTGTTTTCTCTGCTCATCCTTGCAAAAAATCATTCACAAGTGGTTCTACATATATAACCAAAATGTAATATTCCGTGTAAATATTAGATGTAGATTAAATAGTCCCTTGATGCTCAACTTATCTTTTCGTATGCACTCTAATCCTCTATTTGTGTTTATACTCCACAGCCAAAGTGCTCTAACTAGCTGGCAAAAAAAATTTTTATGGTACTCGGTACAAAGGAGGTGGGGTGGATGGGTACTAATTAAACCTAAGTAGTAAGAGACTTAGGGAAAAAGATTTCTATATCTCTACTAATGGGATGAATGTCATGTTCCAATTCCTACTTTATGTAAAACCTATTATACAATATGTAAAATAATTCTCCAAATCTTGATTTCCTCAATTGAAAATGACCCTGAGCATAAACTATAAGAACAGGAAGGTTTGAATTTCTTGATCTTTGGCACTCTTTTGTTCTCTCAGTATGTGGTGTCTTAAATCAGCAGAATAATTTAGGAATGGTAGATATTGAAACAACTAATTTTTCTTTTCTGTAATCTGCATAGACTTCAAAATGCCTACAAAGCACAAAGTGCCAGTTCATATAATTTGTTGGCAAGGATAAAAAGAAGAAAGGAAATTATTTCCTAAGCGTGTGAATCAGCCCAGCTTTAACAGATATTTTTCTGTCATGTGCAGCCTGAGGGCTTATGCCTATCTGAGCTTTATTTGACAATTACCACTTGCCAGCATAATTAAATGATAATTTATAAATACTAAGAAAGCATAATGGGGAAGAGCAAATAGGTGCTTATCAGGGCATTGAATAAAGTTGATCTGCTTCAGTGGCAATTTTCATCTCTTATCTTGGTTGTTAACTGGTCTCACTGTGTGTGTGTGTGTGTTGTTTAGGCTTGATATTTGTTAAGGTGTTATTATCTACCTCAGGTACACCTTTCCCTCCATACCAAATTCTAAGATTTCCTTTGGTATTCTTTTGGCAGCCAATGTATTTATGAAATATTACTAATATTTTAATCATGATGTCAATTTAGTACTTAGAATTGCACATATTACCAGTAAAACCTTAGATAAATTAGTCATTTTTCTGTTTATCTCCTCTCCCCTCCCCCCTTTTTCAATGAATAAGTTCTTTTCTGTGTTGTGTGTGTTACTTGCTTTTAATCAGTTTTTTTAATCACCTGGGCTTTGCAGTTAATTACATTCCATAGAGTCTCTTCATCTATTTCCTAGAATGCTAGCGGATTTTTTGTAAGAGAGAAAGCACACACGTAAGCCATGGACTCTGGCAAGGAGGGCTTCCTAATCTTGCAGTGATAAGAACGTTATTTTATATGCAGCATGAAAATTTTGCTCTGTTCCTACTGAATACAGAAATTACCCAAAGAAAGAATTCTGTAGGATAGGCAGCTTTTGTCGTATCAGTGTCTCTTCTCAAGTTTTCTTACCTATTATAAATATTTGGGCAATCGCTGCAGAAGCTGTGTTGTTAGGCTTGGACAGAAACGTAGATTTGTTCAGGTTTCCTGGATAAAGCAGTGCAAGAGTAATCATCTGTTTGAATGGAAACAGATCAGCCAAATGACAAAAAAAAAAAAAAAATCCCCACACCTTTAGAAAAGCAGGTTCAAGGAAGGCAAATGGGTGGAGAAAGCAAGACACATTAGTGGGTTATGAAGAGACTGAGCTCTGTCACTGTCTTTCTCTCCTTTTTTAAAGCCATCATGATATTAAATAATTTTAGTGTCTACTTATTAGGATTGTAGTGGTTTGAGTGAAGAGCATGGGAATGGTTTACAGGAGAATAACAAAATAAGGGTTTTCATGCTTAAAAATCTTCAACTCCCCAAATTATTCAGCATTTCGTCCTTATAAATAGCAATTATTTGCCTTTTTCAGAGCTGAAAAATTATCTTTCATATTCAAATATTTAAATATACAGTGCCATCACTGGGGCAAAAAAAAAAAACTCCTAATGTCAGAATAGATTTTTATACAAGGAATAATTTGAAAGTGGTGGATTAGTTTCCACCTTTTGAAACACAGCGCTTTCTGTAATCTTCAAACATTATTTAGGATAATGGAAGCCATCATCCTGGTTCTCAAATGTTAGCACTTCCATTAGAATTTGCAGCTACCTCTTATTTTTTATATTAAAATACAAGGCTTAAAAGGTATTATCTTTACTAAAGGGGGGCAATTGTAGAGATGATTTGATTGAATAAAGGAAAAAGCTGTACAGGCCTTTTAAGATCAAGGATGTATTGATGGAAAGCTATCATTAGAGACAATTAATGTTCTCCAAGGGAAGAAATTGATTATGGACAAAGATGGACCCTAAGGAGCAGATATGTCTTAATGCTCTGGGGCCTTAAGGATTATACATTTCATTCACAGCATCTGTATTTTAACCCTTTGTGGTGACTAAAATACTAGCTTATTCTTGCAGAATCACATGAATTAAATAAAAAAAGAGACTGTGCCCTGTAAAGGGTGTTTATACTGATCGACATTTGATTCTTTAAATAATATTCAAATAATTAAATTTGTAGTATCTTTTCTCTATGTTGCTCTTTAGAATAGATCTGGACATAGATTTATAGAAGAAAGAAATTAGATAGCGGTGGCTGGTTTTCAGCCTTGTGGAAATGTGGTAATGCCCAATAATTATGGTTAAAGACATGCTTTCATAAAGAGCCCCTGAACTTCAGCTGCATTTATGTTTCCAAATAACATACCCCTTCAACTTTGCTTGTCCTTCCTATAGATCTTGTACAAAGTATTCATCATGTTGTTAGCCAGTCTCTAGCAGCCGTGGATCACAATTGGGTACTTAATAAGGTGGCAACCCTACTGGGAACATTTCACATAATTATTCTTTGCAGAAAGAAGATTGTTATGGCTTTTTTCCCCCCTTTCTGAGTTTGGCAAAATTCCAGGTGATTTAGTTTGGGCTCCTAAAAACCTGTTATATATCATTGGTGAATTACACTTCATATATGGTCTGCATTCTCACTTCCCTGGAGTATATGTTGCAGGCCAGCACATGTGTTTCATTGTACGGTTGGCCTCCTCATAGCTGGGGCTAGCCCCAGTGCAAGTGGATGAGGCAAACTGATTTTTGACTCCAGGTTTCAGAAGGTGTCTGTCCGAACAGGAATGCTTTTGTAAATCAGTCTCTCGAGACTTCATTGCACTTTCTGGTGATGTATTATAATTATTGTTCAATATTATGGTTTGTGCCTAGATGTCCCCCAAAGCCTCATGAGGTCATAGACCGGGCTTTTTCAGAGGTGACTGAATCTAGAGTGTATGATGCTGGGATTAAGGACATGTGATTACTAAATCAATCCACTGATTGGTTTGGCACCACCCTAAGCCTGGCAGCCTGGAGAAGATATAAGGGACAGAAAGAGACTTGCTGACACCTTGCTTACCCTCTTTCTTCCCTTGCTACCTTCTGCCTGTCTGCCTTGCTACCCTGCTTTGGATCCAGCCAATTGTGGACTGAAACCTCTAGAAACTGTAAGCCAAATAAACCTTTACCCCTTTAATTTTGGGTGTCGGGTATCTTGTCTCAGCAAAGGGGAAAGAATAACTAAGACATTCAATAATGGGAGAAAAGCACATATAGAAGTGGTCAATAGCTTATCCAGAGAGCTCTGTGATTTTATCAGTTGAAGGAAAGGAGTTTAAATCCCAGACCCTAATTTTAGGCTTAGAGAATTGATAAATAATTGCCATTACTTAGCCAAGACCATTAAAAGAGTTCACACTTTAAATTCACACAATTTAAAGCTTTATTTTGATTGTCTTGGGCCTTAGAGATTATGTGTTTCATTCATCACCACTGAATAAATTTTCCCCCAAATTTCAAACTATTTGGGCATAATCATTTTAAGGGAATAGTGGGCAAAAAAACACGATACATTATATTATGGTGCTACTAGATTATGAGTTCAATTCTCCCAGTCGATGTTGCCAACTAGTATATCTCAGAACTCAATGTTTCTGGAAACTTAAGTGTTTATGTTTTGGTGACTACATGAGTGACTTTTTCTGAAAGACAAGCATTGTCCATGTGAGAAGATAGTTTCCTATATGATTTCTCTTAAAAGAGAGCAAAGAATATCCAAAGGTGTAATAAAAATTATATAATGGCTAATTTTCTCTTTAATTCTGAGTAAAACAGAAGGGGCATAGTGATTGTCTGTAATTTTCACTGGCTGTGCCACTGTTGAGAGGTGGCATAAGGACCTTGCATAGAGGGTAGCTTGTGAAAGGAGTAAATACCACCACGGTTTTCAACCTATGTGCTTAGGGAGATGGTAGTGACATTAACAAAAATAAATAAGGTAGAAGAATGAACTGGGGGAGGACATGTTACTTTTGAGTTTCTGGTCAAGTCTGGACAAAAATGCCCAGCAGGTAATTGGAAATAAAGATGAGGCATTTAGGAGAGAGGGCAAAGTTGAGAACATTGGTTTAGAGATTAAAAAAAAAAATCAACAAGTAAGAGAAAGAACAAAGAACAGGATAGTGCAACATATAAAGTTCGAGAAGAAGCATACAGGAAAAGAATAGTCTGCCTTGGATGATCCAGGAGGCCAAGGAGAATGAGAATCTAGGAAAAGGCCACTGGTAGCTCATTAGTAGGCCGGAAAGTCAGGTACACTGGCGTTTAAACCCCAGGTCCCCAATGACTAGAGGAAATGTCTGTCCTTTAGAAAGTTACTTAATCTCTCTGAGCCTAAAATGATTCATTGATACTTTAACAATACCTCAACGTACCCCTTTAATTTATTTGAAGGATTAAATAAAATAATCCACGAAATGCCTAGTTTACCAGATACTTGTGGAACAGTGGGGGCCGTGAGCAGGTAACTGGGGTAAAAATATGAATGAACTATCAGGAAGCAGAGAATTGCAGGCTACTACGTGAAGGTAGGGAGATGAAAAGGACGAATGTTCTGTGGAGGAGCCAGAGACCTGAGCCACTTAGAGGCCAAAATTTGTAAAACGCCAGCCGTGTATTCTGAAACCTGAACAGAAAATAAGTCATTTACTCCTTACAACAATCCTGAGGGGCAGTAATATCATTTGGACACAACTGAGATGTAAAGAAGGGAGTAAATTCCCCCGAGGTCCATGCTAATAAGTGGCGGGGTGGGGATTAGAACCAAGGAGTATCTGAATAATGAGCCTTTTCGCTGTTTCATAGATCAGTAGAAAGAGACGCAAGAAGAGTAATCAAATTAATTAAAGTAAGGAACAGAGCCACAATCTGAACGTGCACCCATCAGATGCTCAACTATTTGCTTAATGTACAGATGGTATATACGTAATTTCTAATTCCTGACTGTAAAAGTTCAGAGGGGGAACAGTTTGCACTAATTGGAAGTACTGAATCTATTGGCTTTAAGGGGCTCTGAATGCCCTGTGACTTCTTAGGCAGATCATGTTGGAAGGGCTTCATTTAACTTCTCCAGAACCAGGAGGTAAGAGTCTGGGAGACCCGTATAGTCTACCTTGATTAAAGGGGGGTGAAGTAAGCTCTGTTAGGATTTTACAGAACTTGTGTGCTGTCAGCCGAGAATGAGGGAGGATAAATGAGAATGAGTCCCAGATCATCACAGCACAACACGTACACAGTGTGCTGAGGCTGCCTCCTGGCGAAGCAATGGTGAGAACTGACCTGGATCTGGAAAATGTTGACTTCTGTTTGCCCTGCAGAGGATTCGGCGAAGTAGCCTTGTCTTTAAACTGAATTTACTGGGGAGCCGTGGTTCTTGGTTAATCATCTGGCCCAGTCCTGTGGGTATCATGTGGAAATGGATAGAAATGCAGATTCTCCGTCCTACCCCAGACCTTCTGGCTCATAAACTGGGTGTGGAGCCAAAGAGGCCTTCAGGTAGGAGTCTCAGGAAAGCTAAAGTCTCGAGAACCAGTGTCAAAGTCTAATCTGGCTTCCAAGCATATAGCAGGGCACTATATAACAACATTTCTGTCAACCAGGAATCACATAACATTATAATGGAGTTGAAAACTTCTTACCTGCTAGTGACTTGGTAGCTGTCTTAATATCCTCATGCAACATATTATTCACATGTCGATGCTGGTGTAAACCAACCTACTGTGCTATCAGTTAAATAAAAGCATAGTACAAACAATTATGAACAGAACACAGTGCCTGATAGTGATAATAAATGACTGTGTTCCTGGATTATGTATGAAGTGTACTCTACGTATTATTTTAAGAGTGTATGCCATTACTTATAAAATAATAAAGTTTTCCATAAAAGGTATGTATTATTCTGCTGTCAGCAACCTCAGTACGTCTCATGGTTACTGTGTCCTTCAGTTGCATCAGGAGGCCCATCGAGTGATTGGCCTCTACCATCTAGGTTTGTGTAAACACACTCGTTGTGATGTTTGCACAATGATGAAATCACCTTACAATGCATTTATCCCCATTGCTAAGTGATTTTTACTTCTTTTGGTGACTGGTTATTGCTCAACAGCTAAGTAGATCCAGTTGTGGGATGGGCTGATGGCTACCAGCCTTGACT
Organism: Hystrix cristata; assembly: GCA_004026905.1. Lineage (NCBI taxonomy): Eukaryota > Metazoa > Chordata > Mammalia > Rodentia > Hystricidae > Hystrix > Hystrix cristata. Next base: position 42,100 of record PVJO010015756.1, read on the forward strand.
GCCATCAGGATCAACTGAAAAGGCTTCGAGTTTATCGAAACCTTGGCATCACTCCCATAAGTTCTTATTAATTGTTCTGTGGTGTGGCCTAAGCACTGGAAGGGAAGGGCAAGGAAGGGAAGGGGATGAAAAAGGAATTAAAATGTATTATGTATAAATACCAACTACACCAAGAATGTAAAGATTATGTACTAGAGACATATGCTAATAAAAGTTAGATGTTCTCTTTCAGTGGCGGGCTGAATTGGGCTGATAACTCCAGTGAGAAAGCTTCCTTTTCTGCTCTCAAGCCTCAGGGAGGGTCTTGGTCAGATTGTCTTGGCTGTGCCTCCACTTCTGTGCTGTGTTGGCGAGGGAGATGTGCTTGGACATGCATATGGCTGGGCGGTGCTTCTTGGATGTGATTAGTGAATACATGGCCGAGAGATTTTACTGTAGGAGTTTCCTATTCAGTGGGGTTGGGACTGGGCTTGCAGGTCTGCATTGCTCACAAGCCCCTTGAAAATGTTGTGCCGCAGGCCCGTGGGCCATGCTGGGGAGCTCGGCACTGAGAACATTTCCCAGCTTTGCCCGACCATCTGAACCATCTGAGGTGCTATTACTACAGACTTTTAGCTTCACCTGAGACCTACTCGATCAAAATCTTAAGGGGAAACAGCCTAGATATCTTTGTCTTTTTCAGATAGTTATTAATTTTTCAACAAATATTTATTGAACAAGTACTTAGTACAAGACTGTGCCAGGTATTGACAAGGCAGATGCACCATTCCTGATCTCATGGGGCTTCCATTTTAGTCAGAGAAACAAACAGGTTTAGAAACAAAAAGGTAACATGATAATGACAACTGCCTCTGAGTACACAAAGCAGGTCTGTGTGCCTGCTCTGGAGTAAAGCAGCACAGGGCGGGGTGCTCAAGGAAGCACTTGGAAGAGGGGAGGAGGAGTCGTTGTGTCTGTTTGTCTGTCTGTGTGAAGATCTTGGGGAAGGCTCTGCAGGTACGCTGTGCCCACTTGCCTGCAGTGAGGGGACCCGTGGGGACAAAGGTAAGGAGACTGAGTGCCCTGCTGATTTCCGTCGTCTCACATTTGAAGAAGTCTTCTGAGCTCTTTCTCATTGGCTGCCAGGAATCAGTCATGTTCATTTTGAAGACATCATCAATCACCCATCACCGGTCTCTAGAGAGGAACGTGGAACCTGTTGTAGAGTCTCCTAACGCCCAATAAAAAGAAATTATATCTGAAGTTCATAGGAATAAAATTGCAATGATTTCCTTCTAATTATTTAAATATGTAGAAGTGATCTTATATAATCAGAAAGTGATAAAAGGATCAAAGAATTCTGTTCCACTTAGAAAATGTTTCTAACAACTTTGAGGTTGGTATAGCATAATAAATTCTTTTTGGAGGGTTTGTGTGACTCTCCAGAAAGTCTAAACGCATTATTAAAAAAAGCAAGCGAAATTTAAAGAGTCAAGGAAAAAAAGAGACAAAAAAATCAAGGGAGGAATAAATAATTTCTGAGTGAGAAGTGAGCTCAAGTGTTTTTAGCATTAAGTTACGAATTTGTTTTATGGCTGCTATTTACATAGGTAATGATTTCAAGAGCTTACTTTTCTATGTATGCTACATTCAACATTACCTAAATGGCAGAGGAAAAATGAATAAGAAAAAAATCTTTGGGCAGAGGCAGCTTTCACCTGTATTATTTTTTTTTTCAAGCTGTGAGTGCTCCTTAATTACGAGTTAAAAAAAAAAACACATTTAAGATTGGTAACATATGTTGTTGTCAGCATGTATTTAGCACCTGCAGAAACGAACATGAAAAATGTGACAGCACATAGGTGGAACACCCACTGCGTTGACTGTGAACACTGTCAACAAATTTTACTTTGTTAATTTTTTCTTATTAAAAAAAATCGAAGAAAAGAATTTAATAGTGCAGGTG